>CATNEN010000039.1:9487500-9577500 GCA_950097015.1 Macrostomum hystrix | reverse complement strand
GAGTGGCTTGACTCTAACACCCTAGGTTTGTGAGTGGCTTGCCTCTACCACACTAGGTTTGTGAGTGGGTTGCCTCTACCACACTAGGTCTGTGAGTGGCTTGACTCTACCACACTAGGTTTGTGAGTGGCTTGCCTCTACCACACTAGGTTTGTGAGTGGCTGGCCTCTACCACACTAGGTTTGTGAGTGGCTTGCCTCTACCACACTAGGTCTGTGAGTGGCTGGCCTCTACCACACTAGGTCTGTGAGTGGCTGGCCTCTACCACACTAGGTTTGTGAGTGGCTTGCCTCTACCACACTAGGTTTGTGAGTGGCTTGCCTCTACCACACTAGGTCTGTGAGTGGCTTGCCTCTACCACACTAGGTCTGTGAGTGGCTTGCCTCTACCACACTAGGTCTGTGAGTGGCTTGCCTCTACCACACTAGGTTTGTGAGTGGCTTGCCTCTACCACACTAGGTTTGTGAGTGGCTTGCCTCTACCACACTAGGTCTGTGAGTGGCTTGCCTCTACCACACTAGGTCTGTGAGTGGCTTGCCTCTACCACACTAGGTCTGTGAGTGGGTTGCCTCTTCCACCCGAGGTCTGTGAGTGGCTTGCCTCTACCACACTAGGTCTGTGAGTGGGTTGCCTCTACCACACTAGGTTTGTGAGTGGCTGGCCTCTACCACACTAGGTTTGTGAGTGGCTTGCCTCTACCACACTAGGTTTGTGAGTGGGTTGCCTCTACCACACTAGGTTTGTGAGTGGCTGGCCTCTACCACACTAGGTTTGTGAGTGGCTGGCCTCTACCACACTAGGTTTGTGAGTGGCTTGCCTCTACCACACTAGGTCTGTGAGTGGCTGGCCTCTACCACACTAGGTTTGTGAGTGGCTTGCCTCTACCACACTAGGTTTGTGAGTGGCTTGCCTCTACCACACTAGGTTTGTGAGTGGCTTGCCTCTACCACACTAGGTCTGTGAGTGGCTTGCCTCTACCACACTAGGTCTGTGAGTGGCTTGCCTCTACCACACTAGGTTTGTGAGTGGCTTGCCTCTACCACACTAGGTTTGTGAGTGGCTTGCCTCTACCACACTAGGTCTGTGAGTGGCTTGACTCTACCACACTAGGTCTGTGAGTGGCTTGACTCTAACACACTAGGTCTGTGAGTGGCTTGACTCTAACACACTAGGTCTGTGAGTGGCTTGCCTCTATTGCCTCTACCACACTAGACCTGTGAGTGGCTTGCCTTTACCACCCCAAGCCTTTAGCCTGCTTGGCTGCTCAAAGCGTTAGCCAGCTAGTTAAGAACGGTGATTGTAAGAGATAAAGTTCAGAAAATATATCTTTGAAGCCAGGCAAGACAATTGAAGACTTTCTTGAGCCTACATAAATTTGGTGGGCTATATGGGCTACCCCTTTTCCGCAAATAATAATTGTCCATGGGAGAATTTAGGGAGCCTAATAAATCACTTAGGACAGGGTATACGGAGCCGGTCAAGCTGCACTAATACAATAAGAGCATGTAGGATGTGTCAACCAGGTCTATTTAAGTAAAAGTACATTGCTAGAATCTCAGAGTGCAATAAGCTACTAGTCGCTAGCTTAGTTCTTACCTGCTATGAGCTTTAATATCGAGTTATTAATCACCGCTGCTAAAAACACTCACGCCACCATAACCTAAACAGGCAGCCAGACAGCGGCGGCATCAATAAAATACTATTTTCCTATTCATCAATCTCCACCCTTTTTATTGTCAGCGCATTAGACAGCTCAATTCAGTTTCCAAAGACGGATAGTTTCCCATTCATCATTATGATCATCGCACCGAGTCAGTGTTAAGAGGCTTCAGGGAATCTAGGGAATTAATGGCTGTAAAATATGGGTCTGTAAGAGGTGGTCGTTGGAATTGGAGATCTGGAGGGGATGACTGAAGGAATTGGGGATCTGGAGGGGATGACTGAAGGAATTGGGGATCTGGAGGGGATGACTGAAGGAATTGGGGATCTGGAAGGGGAAGGGGATCTGGAATACTGGAAGGGGTACCAGTAGGAATCGGAGATCTGGAAGGGGTAGCAGTTGCAGTCGGGGATCTGGAAGGGGTACCAGTAGGAATTTGGGATCTGGAAGGGGTAGCAGTAGGAATCGGGGATCTGGAAGGGGTAGCAGTAGGAATCGGGTATCTGGAAGGGGTAGCAGTAGGAATTTGGGATCTGGAAGGGGTAGCAGTTGGAATCGGGTATCTGGAAGGGGTAGCAGTAGGAATTTGGGATCTGGAAGGGGTAGCAGTTGGAATCGGGTATCTGGAAGGGGTAGCAGTAGGAATTTGGGATCTGGAAGGGGTAGCAGTAGGAATCTGGGATCTGGAAGGGGTAGCAGTAGGAATCTGGGATCTGGAAGGGGTAGCAGTAGGAATCGGGGATCTGGAAGGGGTAGCAGTTGGAATCGGGTATCTGGAAGGTGTAGCAGTTCGCGAACTTAAAAAGTACTTTCAAATTCACAAAAGCGCTTACCAATGAGCACCAGGCTTCAGTGCCTAAATTGTCCCTGAGGGATTTAATTTACCTTGAGCTCTTAACGAAAGCTCTCTCTCTTTCTCCTGTCTAGCGGCCAGAAAAACACCCAGGATTATATATAGCACTGCAAGCATTAAAAACGCTAGCAGTTTGAGTACAGGCCGGCCGGCAAGTACAATGAGCAGAGCAGGCGGCAGGAAGGAGAGGAGAATCGAGGTGAGGCAGGATTTGGAAGGAGGCGACGAAGGGGCTCACAAATCACTTCGCAGGCGGGTGGGCAGCGGCTAGTGGCGGTGCCGGGGCCAGTCCGGCAGGGGTAGAGATGAAGCCGAAGGGTAGCGGTCACGGGAAGGGATTTGAGAAGCAGTCGCGAGCCGAGTCCGCAGACTGGCTGGTTGGGCGGTCATTTTTGGGAGCGGGAGGGAGCTCGTCGCTACACAAGAGAGCCACCCTGATTATATTTTTTTCTTATCAAATAACACTCATTTTAGCACTCATCTCCCAGTGTGTCAGCAACAGGCAGCAGCAAATAATGAAAATGTCATTTACGCAAGTCCCCAGCTGATTTTGAAATCATAGAAAGTCTTATAAAGAGATTCAGTTGACTAGACTTGAATAGAGATCTTGATTCTTTTGACTTTTTAGATCCATTAAATCTTTCAGATATTCTCACAATTTTCTTTGTTTCTATTTCTCTATTTCTTGATCATAAGCACTGTATTTGCATTCAACTGAGTAGCTGCGGAAACATTCAAGCCTTATTATTAGAGTTTTCTCTCTTTCTCTAAGCTCACCGCTGATTGGCTGGAGTGGCCTTAAAGTATTAGCTAGAATTTTTCTATCCTTTAGGCTCGCGCTGATTGGCCGGAATAGCTGTCAGCTTTTACCAGCTATTCGCCCAATTTCATGAGTCACAAAATAAAATCAAAGGACATAAGCTCCGAAAGTTGCTCACCTATAAAACTGATGCTCGCGCCTCATGGAAGCCACGCCACCAGCCTCCATCAGGCCGGGATAGTCGAACATCCTCGCCGAGGCGGGTCGGGGCCGTTCCATCGGCATCGGCATGCCTAGTGGAGTCGAGGCGGCCACAGCGGCGGCAGATACCGGATCAAATTGTTGAAACAGAGCCTGCTGCTGGGCATTGAGATTCTCCAGACTGCGCTCTCGTACAATTCCCCCAGCCCTGGACAGATAGGGATTCTTAGCCGGCACATAGCGGGGCAGGGTAGACACTGTGCTGGCATTTGGCATAGCAGAGCTACCGCCAAGGCCACCAAAATAGTCACCGACGCCACCGCCCATTGAGGCCATTGCTGATGCTGCTGCAGGTGTGTCCAACAGTGGCACTGGGCTGTAGCTCATTGCTGCGACATTGCGCAGTTAACAAACATTTCTTAGTCAACCTTTAGCCTCAGTTTGATGGAAAATATGAAAGCTGAAAAAAGTTTTAATTGCTGTGGCATGTATATCAAATATTCGAAACAATTAATAAGCTTTAAATTGTAATATTAAACTTTTAGTTATTAGAAAAGAAATATTATAAGACAGCTGTTACTACAGTCATAGTTTGAAGCAATTATTTGATGCTGTTCCTTAATTTTAATAGAAGTATTTAATTTAACAGTAGAATACTTGCTAAGTCATATATTTAACTTAAAATTAAAAAAGGCAATTACAAAAGCTCATAATGTGAATTCCTTTTTGGCTTGCAGTCAATTAAGAAAGAATATTACAACTCACAAACATTTATTAGTTCTAAACAAAAACTAAAATACTGTATTGCAGACTCTTGTCAATGATTTACATTGTAGGCACTAAAATGGCAATTAATATAAGATAAAGCTATAGCTTATGTGCAAGTATTTATACTTAGTAGATTCAATTTTTAAAAAATTCCCTAAAGTTTTAACTCATAGCTGACAGTTCAATCTAGTAGGACAGGTTAAAATAGTAATAGTAGGCATTCTATAATCACAAAAATACAATTCAAAGCACCAATAACTTAGCTGAGTTATAAAAAGTCAAACCAAAATTTAATATGAATAGCATGTGTGTCCTTTAAGATTTACACATTATTTATAGTTTTAAAGCCTTTAGCCATAACGAACTAGCAAAAAGAAAACAATCACTTTTATTACAAATACTTATTCCTAGCTATTTACTTTTTTGCTATAAAAATAATTGATAAACAATAATTTTCTAATATTTTGTTTAATGTTCAAATTCAAATAATATTAAATAGTTATGAGCTATGAGCATAACAGAGCTCTTACTAACAAACTGCAATGTTTAGTTAAACTAGCTAAATAAAAAAGTAGAAACTTTTTATTAAAATCGTGACATAAAATGCATATCCAATTGTCCCCAATAAAGAATTATTTGTTGCCCACTAAAAGTAAGAGCCTGAGAACCTAAGAAACTACTTTAGATTTCGGGTTTTTGCTCTGGATTTGAATTGGAATTAGGCCTAAGCCTATGCGACTGGGCAGCTGACAACCTCGTCTACCCGCCAAAGCTATCCAAAAAAGAACATCAGTTATTCCTCCTGAACCCACCCAACTGTCGCTTTGGCAGTTGTGGCGTGTGACGGTCTTGGTCCTTTGGTTCTTGGTCCATTGTAACACCAACAATACATAACATAGCAATTTTCGTTCAAAAATGTATAGTAATATTAGATTTTTTAGTTTTCCTAACATATAATATAACTAGCAGTAAAAAAATTATGAATAACCTTTCAATCAACAAATTTAATTGTTGATTTTAGTAGCAAACTAATAGTATTAGTATGTTTATTGTTTAACGGGTATCTGTATTTGTACGTGAATGTATATGCTGTAACGTTTATCCTGACGTCGTAGTCACAGCGGGGGGTTAATTATAGTTATTACTATAAAGTATGACTCATAATAGCAATAAGCTGTAGTTATACTACGGAAATTTGTGTATATGTACGAATGTACGATAATAATAATATAAAATTTACGAAATTTCGACAAAATCCTTATTTTAAAATTGTACACTTAAAGTTACTAAAACAAATGTTTAAGCGTATATAAGGTTATACGTCTCTGTAAAAAAATTTTAAGAAACAAATTTTTAGATTTCAGTTTTTTTACTTTCAAGTGCTTTCTAAGTCTCAAAAATGACATCACACGTTTATTAGGCAATTACAATATATTTTTACTGTGCTTTTTGGGCAATTTCGGGCTGTTTACTGAAATGACCGAATTAATAACTTAATACTCTAATATATTGCAAATAAGACATATATGCACCACATTCGTGGGTCAGTGGCTCAGCGGTTATCGCGTTTGCCTCTCCGTTCCAAGCTTAGGTCCGTAAGCTCGATCAATTCTGCTGCGAGGCCGCATTTTTTGGGGCGCAGCCGTGGAGAGAATGCTTGAGGGGTTATCGTGAAATTTCCGCCATTGAGGGCCAACTTTTAAGGCACAATGAAGTGTACACTGCCTGTCGATGAGAAAGTCACAGAGTGTGTGCCTGCGTAACGTTGCAATATCTGTGTACTTAAGTGTGCTCAGGAGTAAAGCGAAATGGGCAGAATGGACTGATCCTTCTTCCATTTCTGGCGTGCTCGGGCTGTCGCCATGGCACCGGGAATCAGAGGACGCCCGCATTGTCGAGGAGGCCCAGCACAGCAGAATATGATTAGCAAGCACCGCCGCACGCGGGCTCCGGGCTATGTCGATTCTTTAAAGGGCGATTCTTCAAATGGCGATTCTTTGATGGGCGATTCCTCAAAGGGAGATTTTTCAAAGGGCGATTCTTTAAAGGGCGATTCTTCAAAGGGCGATTCTTTAAAGGGCGATTCTTCAAATGGTGATTCTTTAAAGGGCGATTCTTTAAATGGTGATTCTTTAAAGGGCGTTTCTTCAAAGGGCGATTCTTTAAAGGGCGATTCTTCAAATGGTGATTCTTTAAAGGGCGATTCTTCAAATGGTGATTCTTTAAAGGGCGATTCTTCAAATGGTGATTCTTTAAAGGGCGATTCTTCAAATGGTGATTCTTTAAAGGGCGATTCTTCAAATGGTGATTCTTTAAAGGGCGATTCTTTAAATGGTGATTCTTTAAAGGGCGATTCTTCAAATGGTGATTCTTCAAAGGGCGATTCTTTAAATGGTGATTCTTTAAAGGGCGATTCTTCAAAGGGCGATTCTTTAAAGGGCGATTCTTTAAAGGGCGATTCTTCAAAGGGCGATTCTTTAAAGGGCGATTCTTCAAAGGGCGATTCTTTAAAGGGCGATTCTTTAAAGGGCGATTCTTTAAAGGGCGATTCTTTAAATGGTGATTCTTTAAAGGGCGATTCTTCAAATGGTGATTCTTTAAAGGGCGATTCTTCAAATGGTGATTCTTTAAAGGGCGATTCTTCAAATGGTGATTCTTTAAAGGGCGATTCTTTAAAGGGCGATTCTTCAAATGGTGATTCTTTAAAGGGCGATTCTTTAAATGGTGATTCTTTAAAGGGCGATTCTTCAAATGGTGATTCTTTAAAGGGCGATTCTTTAAATGGTGATTCTTTAAAGGGCGATTCTTTAAAGGGCGATTCTTTAAAGGGCGATTCTTTAAAGGGCGATTCTTTAAAGGGCGATTCTTTAAATGGTGATTCTTTAAAGGGCGATTCTTCAAATGGTGATTCTTTAAAGGGTGATTCTTCAAAGGGCGATTCTTTAAAGGGCGATTCTTTAAAGGGCGATTCTTTAAAGGGCGATTCTTTAAATGGTGATTCTTTAAAGGGCGATTCTTCAAATGGTGATTCTTTAAAGGGCGATTCTTTAAAGGGCGATTCTTCAAATGGTGATTCTTCAAATGGTGATTCTTCAAATGGTGATTCTTCAAATGGTGATTCTTTAAAGGGCGATTCTTTAAAGGGCGATTCTTCAAATGGTGATTCTTCAAATGGTGATTCTTTAAAGGGCGATTCTTTAAAGGGCGATTCTTCAAATGGTGATTCTTTAAAGGGCGATTCTTTAAATGGTGATTCTTTAAAGGGCGATTCTTCAAATGGTGATTCTTTTAAGGGCGATTCTTTAAATGGTGATTCTTTAAAGGGCGATTCTTTAAATGGTGATTCTTCAAAGGGCGATTCTTTAAAGGGCGATTCTTCAAAGGGCGATTCTTTAAAGGGCGATTCTTTAAAGGGCGATTCTTTAAATGGTGATTCTTTAAAGGGCGATTCTTCAAATGGTGATTCTTTAAAGGGCGATTCTTTAAAGGGCGATTCTTCAAATGGTGATTCTTCAAATGGTGATTCTTCAAATGGTGATTCTTCAAATGGTGATTCTTTAAACGGCGATTCTTTAAAGGGCGATTCTTCAAATGGTGATTCTTCAAATGGTGATTCTTTAAAGGGCGATTCTTTAAAGGGCGATTCTTCAAATGGTGATTCTTTAAAGGGCGATTCTTTAAATGGTGATTCTTCAAAGGGCGATTCTTTAAAGGGCGATTCTTTAAAGGGCGATTCTTCAAAGGGCGATTCTTTAAAGGGCGATTCTTTAAAGGGCGATTCTTTAAAGGGCGATTCTTTAAAGGGCGATTCTTTAAAGGGCGATTCTTTAAAGGGCGATTCTTTAAAGGGCGATTCTTTAAAGGGCGATTCTTTAAAGGGCGATTCTTTAAAGGGCGATTCTTTAAAGGGCGATTCTTTAAAGGGCGATTCTTTAAAGGGCGATTCTTTAAAGGGCGATTCTTCAAAGGGCGATTCTTTAAAGGGCGATTCTTCAAAGGGCGATTCTTTAAAGGGCGATTCTTCAAAGGGCGATTCTTTAAAGGGCGATTCTTCAAATGGTGATTCTTTTAAGGGCTATTCTTCAAAGGGCGATTCTTTAAAGGGCGATTCTTCAAATGGTGATTCTTTTAAGGGCTATTCTTCAAAGGGCGATTCTTCAAATGGCGATTCTTCTGTTTGCAATTCTGTTGGTGCCTGCCTTATCTTGATCATGCATTTAAAGATTTGCAAGCAATCAAATTTTGTGTCATTGCAAGCGAGGCAAAATGAGCCTACGATTATCTCTCACGCAAAAATTTCTAGCTAGCACGATTATCTGACGTTACACGGAAATAAGAAAATTAATTTTGCTTTTTTTGTGAAAATTCTGCCTTTGATTGTAAACATCTGAGCGCGCGCTTACTTTATAAATCAACTGGAAATCGCATGTGCGCACTTGATTTCTAAGAAATCGAGCTTAATAGCGTGCAGAGTGCGTGGTTTTTCATTATCTAAAGCTATTAAAAAACTCTCCGAGCAAAATATCATATGTCGTAAAGGTAATTTCAGCAAAGTTAATTAAGGTCAAAACTTTCTATTCCGAATACTAAAGCAGCCGAGGAACTATTGGCTAGAGGGGAGCTATAATGTTCACCTAGCCGCATTCGAGTGCTAAATTATGCTAATCACCGATTCTTGGAATACCCCGTACAGTTCAACTATATAAATCAGCGCCTCAGTAGGTATTTGTGTTCTCAGTTGCAGGGTAAAAAAGCATATCCGTCATTAAATCAATGAGCAACGCAATGACATCTGCGGCCCTTGCATATCGTTTCCAAAGGGGCAAATAAATCTAAAGCGCGGATCTTCAATTTAAGAAGCCCGCAGAGAGTCACAGGGCGCATAGATCAGCAAGTCAAGATTCCGGCTTTGTCATTCTATCTCTGTCAGAAGTCAGGGAAGGTAAGTCAAAAGAGCACACACAGACGCATGGCTTAATGACCAATGCTGCAGATTGGCTAAAGTCTTATCCCACACTTCTGATCCTTCTGGCCTTCTTATTTCTTGCTCTGTTTTCTACGCAAATTTCAAGTTACATTTTTTAAAGTAGAATTTAGCACAGGCTCCTAAGATGTTATTTTAGTTTTTAACAATTAAGCAATAATTTACCAGCTACTTCAATTTAGAAATGGCATAACCGCAATAAAAAAGCTATAGTGTACTCAACTTCAAGCAATAATGCACGAATAACTCTAAAGTAAGAGTTATCATTAGTTATTGTTGGTTCTAGAAATCGGCTTCCTGCATTTATAGGGCTTGGTCCTCGAGACCAACACGACAAGCCCCCTCAAAAGCCATCTCTCCGCGGATTCGAACACAGGGACCTCGTGACGACACGCAGACGCACAATTCGTTCGATAGGCTTAGTTGGGACATTGCGAATCATATCGATGGGCCATTTAAATATTTATTGGCCTATGCGACATGTCGATCGACAGCTTGCTGACGACCACTGTTAGCTTCCCGGCTGACGAGGTGGACGCAGCCCCCATGCGGTAGCGGCCGCGCGATGAGAACGCCACGCCGCCGCCGATGCGGCAGCCATCAGCTTCCGCAGCCATGAGAACCGTCGCCGGCAGGCGGAGCTGCTGAGCTTGACTCCACTGCCGCGCGCATCTGAAGGGCAGCCAGCTGCAGAACAGGTGCGAGCGGAACTGGCTGTTTGTCACCGCGTAGCCCAGAAAGTTGAACAGCGAGTCGGCTACGATGCACACGTTGCTCACCCAGAACAGGCCGTCGCCAATGTGAGCTAAGTGCTCCAGGTTGTAGAGCACCAGCACTGGAGTCTCGCAGATCAAGAACACGGCGCACAGGTAGGCAACCATAAACTGCACTCGGTCTGATCCATCTTGATCGCCCTCAGGTCTTTCGGGCTCCTCTCGCCGTGTTACATTTACGATTGTGGACTGCAGTTAGAAAGTGATGAAATAATTCATCGAAACATGGCACTCATTCAGTCAAGCGAAACAACAGGCCTTCAACTATCCCATATTTTATCTTCATCATACAAATTAGTGTTGCTAAATAGCCTATGTCGATAACGGTAATAGTAGTAGTAATAATGAGGATAATGACACGCCCCATGCAGTTTCGAAATGGCAAATTAGGTGAACTTTAAAATCGAGGGCGACGTCACGGACGTGCTTCACGCCGGCTTCCTGGCCATGTTTGAAAAGGCTGTGTTTGAAACGCATCGTGCGACCCTGTCCGCTCCTGCGTAGGACGTCATGGAGCGGCTCCGGGCAGTAGGCTTCGGACCCAATGACTTGACTGGCCAGCCACAGGTGTCGCTTGCTCAGCAGGGCAGAAGTCGGTGATCACGCTCAGCGCCACGGCGGGCACTGAACACAGCGCAAACCATCTCTTTATAAACTATCGAAGTACAGTACCTTATCCAAGTACGAGTACCTAAAACTAACTATACATTCTTGACTCCAAACAATGACTCCAAACGTCGGACTGGAAAAAACGAAATCTGCCCAATTTGCTTCCCCAACTAACCGCTTGTTGGCGCTGATGACGGCGAAGCCCGGCCAGCCGATTGGCGCGACGCCGAGCCCAAATGCGAAGGGCAGCAGCACTGGACAGGCTGATTACGCACAACAATGGCGCCACTGTCTGAAGGAAGCCGCAGAAATATGCCTCGAAATAGAAGAACCATTTGTAGTTGTACAGGTAGGGCATGACCACCGCTTGCTCGAATTCGTTCGCCTCCTCGCAGTAGACTGCTTTGGTGCGCAAAGTACGCACTACGCTTAGTGTCAAACCGATGGTTGTCATGGCAACCATCAGACAGACGCTGCGCCGTTTGTTTAGCATACGTCGGCTCGTGACGCGAAGTACGGCTTCAAAGCGAACGAGGGCCAGCGCTGCGAAAGTCCAATTGCGGAACAGCAGGGCCGCCAGAGCCAGGGTCTGAACCAGGCCGCCGAAATGAAAGAGCGCAGCCCCCGCCCCCGCTGCGCTAAAGTGTGGAAAATCGTCGCACAGTCCGGCTGCGAGGTAGAAGATGAAATGGCCAAGCAGGCAGGTATTTAGGAAGATCTCAGAGGTGCACAGGCTGGTGATCCAGAGCAGCATGATGCCGTTGCCGCTCACGTGACACTTGAAGATGAGCAAGGCCCAAGCGTTCAACAGAAGGGCCAGAAGGGTGAGCGGCAACATCAGATAGGCCTTGACAGGAAAAAAGAACGGCGCGTTTGCGTTTGCTGATGAAATGAAATAATTTCCATTACACACAGAAAAAATCGGCAGATTTTCCGCCGTCCCGTGACGTCGATGGCAAATGGGAAATTTTAAATTGCATCGACGTTCAGTCGACGTTCGCGTTTTAAGCGGATGTTATAATCTTACAGGTTTTTTCATAGAATCCTAGATTGTCAGCTCTTGCCATTTTTTGTTTCCTCACTTTTTTGTCGGCGTATTGTCAAAGATCCTTGACGACGTCGGAAAAATCAGCTGGCGTCGGGTTGTGGTCTAATTAAAGACCATTATGCATTCCTTGGCATTTGAGGGCACTAATACGTGTGCGGATATCAAGAAAATGCTGAAAACTTTCTCAACGTAATGTAGCATGATGCATATAGAGACAAAAACTTTTTATTTAAGTTTTAGGAGGCCTACCTCAAAGTCAAGCGGCTGCGGACAATGTGACCAGCTGAAGTTACGATAGACGCTGCAATTGTCTTGAACAGCAATCAGTGGCAGGGGCAGCATGACAGAAATGCTTATTTTCCACTGCTATTTTCTTGTCCGATAGTTAATCAGCTCGGCTGCTCAGCAAGTTTGGCGTCTTTAAGTAGAGAATGAAATCCGCTTTTATTCCGTCAAATCTCTTTGTGGGTGGGGTTAAGTCCCAGGGGGTGCCAGCCGAGCTTCTCGATTGGCTGCACGCGATGAAGAAAGTAAAAGTGTCTAGAATCATCTAAATACCACTCCGTTTGGGTGTTGGTCTAATCTGTAGGAATTAACACAAGCAGTAGCCAAGGAATAGACAAAAGCTTATGCTTTCCGTGAGCGGAACTCTTTGAAGATTATTTAGTCTTCCAAGCAATGACGAAACCATGCATCGTTGAGATTTTAAAAGCGCAAAAATGTGGTGGAATTTCCTTGCTTGATCCATCTGGGCACGCAAGCGAATTTCTTTTGAAGCTTCCCTTCCCAAAGCAAATAGAGCTTGTAGTCTTGAGCTGAAAAATGTATACCTGCTGTAGTTGAAAGGTAAAGAAAATCGACGTGAGGCTATATGAATAAAATCATGCGAGACCGTGAGACCGATTTTTATTGAGCAAGAACTGCGGGTGTCCGGGAGTCCGGGGCGCCAGCGTGGGCCAGCAGGCAGTCGACGAAACGCCGAGTTCGGGCCTGGCCGTGCCGGTAGGGTGCCCGCAGCGTTAGCAGCAGCACCTCCTGCACTGGCTGCGGGCAGTAGGACTCGGCGCGGATGATGTGGCCTGCCAGCTGGAGTCGCCGAAGTCGCAGCAGTTCACTTGGACGGGCCAGGCCGGCGCGGCGATAGATTGCCGCGTTAGTGATCCGCTCGTCGCTGATCTTAAAGGCGGCGCGCAGCAGGCCAGCGTGCGCCGCTTGACTTGTTATTCGAGTGAATCCGTCAGCGTCCAGGTCGAGGCGTTGTACAACAGGACGGTCTTGACCACCGCCTGGAACAGCGCCGCCCTCTGGCGATCAGGTAGGGCCTCGGACTGCAGGACCGCCCTCACAGAACGAAAGGCAGCCCAAGCGAGCCCGCGGCGACGCCGCAGATCTTCGCGGACGTCAGTTGCCCGGTTTCTTGCGAATGGCGATGGTATATGTGCCTTGGTCCACTCGGTGGGTGCCACCTCACCGGAGAACACACGGTTCATCACTTGGGCGACCTCACTGGCCACACAGTGGATGCGCAGCGCCTCGATGGGCACCTCGTCCGGACCAGCGCCTTGAAGCCAGGCGTCATCTAGGCGAGCATTACGACTTCAGCCATGGTGACTGGAGCGACGTTAAAACTGTCCTCTGACGGCAACGGCGTGGCGTCTCTGGCGGCAGCGTCAGGATGTTGGGCAGCGGGGGTGGCGAGAGTGCGGCAGTTCAGCGTCACGACTCGGAGTGTGCCATGTGGTGGGGCTCGGTAGTGGTAAGACTCATGGTCTCCGGCGCCGCCCGGAAGACCCAGATGGACTCGCATGGCAGCAGCTCGGCGGACGCGCCACATTGCCGGCTTCGCTGGTTTCGTTCGCGTCGGCGCTTAACTCGCACAAGTCAACTCACTTAACTCAAACCCCTCAAGCCCCCACAAGAACAGAGCTATAACACTTAAGCTTCCGTTGGTGGTGAAGCTGATGTTCAGCTAATTGTTCCAACTGACGGGCAGCTCAGCACGCTCCTCTGAGAAAAGATGAAGGGCACAAAGAGCTCCAGTGAATCTGGTGTGTGCTCGTGGTGTCCGTCCTGTAGGTTGGTACACTCAGTGAATTTATATATATAGCTGCTGCACCTGAGGCTGGTCTTCTGATTCTGAGCAGCCGCGGGTGAGACCAGAAGTACATTTTATTCTCGACTTGTGCGATACGGCGTAGGAGCTATAGGTGGTGCCATCGAAAACGACGCTTTTACTGCTCCACTGTATCGAATATTGTTTATTTAGGCTCTCTAATCCACTCATAGTTGTTTGGAAATCGATAATAAACAACAAAATCAGGACTGTTTCCATGCGAAAGACTGCGCGGCAAAATGATTGAAAATCGAATAAAGTATGGTTGCTATAATGCTATAATGTGTGTACGCTTACGAGTATTGTACGGCCACTTTTATTGTTCGGCTCTTAGTGTGGTTTTGAAGGAAGCGTTAGCTGCCATTGAATCATCGATAATTTGGTCGTTTGCACGATTGCGCCAGAACTGCGACGAAAGAGCCTCCAGTTCTCGGGTGCGCATTGCACGTCCGCCACTTTGTATAGTTTGATTAAAAAGGGCTATAAGCAATAAAACAATCTTGATTCCTAATTCTTCAGCAGTAACTTAGCTCTTTGCTCTTAATTGTTTTTTTCTTTTAAATAGTTGCTAATTAAAAGAGTCCTAGCTATAGGGAAAATGAGACTCTTAGTAGGGAAAATGAGCAGCCAAGAAGTATCCTATAGCTAAGTGAACTTACTTATAGCAGTGCTAATTAAAAGCAAGAAAGAGCTTTTTCCAGGAGGAAAGAGCGTTTAGAGCGATTTCTTGGTTCCTAGGTTTGGTTTCTTACTTGTAAATAAGTAAGAAATCGCTCCGCCATACTTACTCCAAGTAAAGAGTTCAATAGTCGAATTTGACGCACAGATTGAATAAAGTTTGAGTAAAATGTTTTCTGACTCGGAATAAGATTTCAAACACGGTTTTCGTCGACCCTGGCTATTCAAAGAAAGAATTAAATTTTACTGTGATTGATCCTAGCTGCTACATACAAGTGTACAATGACAATTTTTGGCCGTGATGAAATCTCATTAAAACAAAGTTGTGCTTGGTGATACTATTTCATGGGAGGTATATAGATTGACTCCTTTACAACAACTAAACATCATCACAGGAACATCGACTCGTGCTGTTAAGTTGTTATCAAGGACAATACCTAAGCTAAGGAAGTATAAAACTTCCTTAAGCAACCACAATTAGACTCTTTATTAACAATGACAGCACCTCTGATCCATGAAAGAGGGCAATTACTACTCAACTTAATAACCTGGATCTCAAACACCTCTCTGACACTGTCTCTTCTAGCACGTTTTCAAAGGATAAGAACATAGTTCTAAGCAAGCTTACTGAAGCCTTCCAGACAAAAAAACCCATGAACTTAAAAATCACATTAGTCTGATGTATTACTATGACATGAACCTCTTTTAAAGAAATTTACAAGCCACACTTCTATTTTAATAGTATTTTCAGAGACAAAAATTATTTAAACCTTTACTTAAAATTGAAATCTGAATACCACCCCAAAAAAGGTTATATATACTGAAAGCCTTGTCAATTGCACTTATTGTAGTCAGTTTGGCCCCCATTGACATTTATCACTATCTTAGCAGTTGCAATTACTTCAGAACGATTAGAATTAAATATTTCCAAAGGGAAACTCTTTCTTTGAGGGATTTTTACTGCATTGGCCTCCATCCTAACCACAAAAAGACAAGACAAGAACTTTCAATGTTGAAAAACATCTACAATGTCATTAAGAACTCTTACTCGCTCTTCTTTTTTATCTGCCATTCCGTCTCCCTTGCTTTCTTGTCCCTCTTTCTTTCTCTTAATCACCTCTGTGCTCGTTCACCCTCTCTTGTCACCTCCCTTGTTGTCCTGGTCAAGCTCTATTTGTTTATCCCCACCCCAGTTTTTGTTTAGATTTTGTATGCATTTGTGCTTTATGCACCTGTTTGCTTCTCTCTGTCTGTAATTTTCCGATTTCTTTTTCTTCCTCAGTGCGAAGTATGCCCTCGTTGTTTAAATTGTCTCCCCATTTTCTATCCTTCCTCCTCACTGCTTCCACGCGATTATTCTGCTATACCTTATTAAGTTTCTTTCGTCCCCTTTTGCATTTGCTTATTAAAAATGAACTATCTGGAACTCTTTCTTTCCTCATGCTACTCCTCTTGCTTTTTTTCCTTCCTCGCATTGTCTCTGACAGCTGATACGCTTTAAGCCCACGAATTGCTTCTACTGAGTTTATAAATTTACCTCTTTCTATGTTTTTTTATATATACCAATAATTGTCACTTTCGTCTTTATCACTCGTTATTCCCTCCCCTGTTCTCGCGCCGCTTCAAAAAATAATCTTTCGCTGAATTAAATTCTTCGTTTGTACTTACTCGTTTGTACTACAAATATACTCGTCAGTACTGGCCTAACGGGTATTCAATCCGAGCCAGATCTACTACTACTTTCTACTTTTTCTACTTCAACAAGCTATATACAAGGACCACTAGAAGAAGAAGGACGGGACACTTGTTTCTTAGAAAATTTATTAAAGGCAGATTTTTACGGAAAATGCACTAGCGAGATAGGAACTTTTCACTTTTTTTTCACCTTAAAATGTTGATAGCTTTTTATTGTAAGCAGATACAAAGCTCTTCTTTTGATATAGCTTACAAAATAGATCCTGTCTTGATAATTGATAAACATATAACTAGGTCTAGGTATTGCTAGTATATATAGGTAGCTTTTTTAAATACTTATTTTATATAGAAAGTATAAAACTAATATAAAGAAGCAGTGAGTTGAGCATACAATTATAACCAACTGTTTTTTAATCATATATTGCTAATAAACAGATGCATTCGATTAAACAGAGGTTGTAAAATTAAAGCTAGACACTAGTTAGATTCAGACTATAATTGCTGCATGATAGGCCTATAGTAACTAAAACTAAAATAATCTGAAGATCAATTAGTCATGAAAAAATCTTCATAAAATTCGCCGAAGCAACATATTTTGTTAAGAATTGACTGTTTGTATACTTGAAGAAATGTATGAATCCAAACAAATCCAAGCAAATGATTTAAATTTAAACCAAGCTTGTTCTCTCTTGTTTTTAGACGTTAGCTTATCTTAGCTACGAGCTATATTGACATTATCTTTACTTTAGCTAGTTTTTCCATTATTTGATTACACAATGATAGCTATTTGCTCTGATTTTATCTAAATGTTCTTATTTTTATTTTCTAGTTTTTATGTAAACAATGGCATCATTGGCTAAAGTTTTTTTTCTTTAAAATTTGGCTTGTTTTTAATCCCACCACAGAGCCCTCAAATTCCCATTTGTGTGCACCCCCAAATCCCTATTGGCACCACTCACTAAAAAATCTGGATAACACCCCTGAATTCATGTAGTTCTATTATTAACAAGGATTTATTTACCTCATTTGCTTGGGTGAGGTAAATAAATGAGGTAATAAGGTAATTAGGTAAATAAATTTAAATCATTTGCTTGGATTTGCTTAGATTCATAAATTTCTTTAAGTATACAAACTGTCAATTCTTAACAAAATAGATCCTGTCTTGGTTATTATCATGCTAATTATAATTAGTATTTACAATAATCTGTAACAGGGCTTATTACTCTATCTTTCTCTCTCTTGGTAGCATATAACTCAGGCCGGTCTTATTCGTTTTTTCTTTATTAGTTCTACATGCATTTCCTTATGCTTTGACCCTGCTGGTGACCCTGAAAAGGGCCGTTTTAACTCTTATTACTCCGCGATTCTTATCTTCCGCAAACACTCTAATGGTAGCGACTCTTTATATCACGAGCTGTCTCCTTCTAAGGCTTTTTACCGACATTTCACTCTCAGTCCTCAGAGCTCTCCTGAACTGGAGAGTCACAACCTCAATCTCGAACAGAGAAAAGAACTAACACGTTGGAACACTTCTTCCAAGATCACTTTACTATTTCAGCACAACTGTATTGTTGGCTTATATGCCGCACTGGCAGATTGCTCCCTTTATTGAACCGTTTCCTCATTTTATACAGGAGGATATTATTATTTGTTAAACTATATAATTTTTATAATAGCAAAAATATTTTCAATGTTTGAAAACCAAAAGGCCAATTTTTTTATGCGCCCTATCACAAATGCAATCTAATTATTTCATGTCCTGTTTGCAGAAGCGGCTATTTAAGTATTTGTATGGCAGCCGAGTATTCTTGGTTGCAGCTGTCACTTCAACTGGCACTGTCACAGTTGGAACCTGCTTGCCCTGCGCCTTTCACTCCATTTCTGGTGACCATGATCATAGGCAGGGTGCCAGCTCACCTTCCAATAATGGCGGAGGCATAAGATTGACTTCAGCCACTAGATTAGCTAGTGCTGCCTCATCATCTGTGGCTGCAGCTACCAACAGTTACCAAGGCGAGTGGAGGGATGCAAGTTCGGATGTGCCTGTTCAGGTGAGGCAAGGCTGTGATTTGAGAGGGCCACTGTGCTCTCCCTGTAAGTGGTTCAATTTCAAGAGTCAAAACCTGCAGAGGTTTCATGAACTTACAGTTAGCCAAACAATTCACATGCAGCCTTACAAATGCGAAAGCTTAATGTGGCCGATTGGTTGTTTTGACCGCACTACCAGGGGTCTTTGTGCGTGCCACTGCGCAAATTTCGGCAGTAAAAGTTCCTTTGAAAAAGTCTGGGGCCCCTTGATTCGCATATTATATGCTAAGCTATGTGGTTAGTAGTATGCCTCGAGTTAAAATTCCGTTGCTTTTCAAATTCGCTTTTAAAACGCTTAGGTGAAGCTCGGCTGCGCCTCCGCCGTGTCCGCCGCCTCCGGCCTACTGGACCTTCTGCTGCAGGCGCTGGATGAAGAGGCCGCAGTGGCCGAGTCATCCGTATCCGAGTGCCTCGCCCTAGTGGAGTCGGCGCCGCTTGCCAGCCGGCCCGACGTCGTTTCTGACCGTCTAACGGCGACTCGAACCGACGCCAGAGACTCTCTGGCACGCTTGCATCGGCTGCGCAGTCGCGCCGACGCCGCCATCGCCGGCCTCAGCGCTGCGGTCGCGGCTGCTTTCGCCTGCGACGCCGAGGCGGTCTGTAGGCGCGGCTCCGAGCAGCTGGCATCGGCGGAGGCCGTCTTGGCCGAGTTCGATGCTCGACTGGCGGGACTGCGGCGCCGGCTCACCGACGCTGTAATTGGTGAAATCTCCTCTTCTGACTCCGACGCTGATGGCGGCGGCGATGACGGCGAAGATGGCGAAGACGACGATGATGCTTCGAAACTCCAATAAATTCAGTTGCTCATGTATCGCATTGAAACGGACTTTCAAAACCTGGTGATAACTACTCGTATTTGTACCTGTTTTTAATTTCAATCGCAATTGGGATACAATTAGAAAATTAATGAGTGTCAAATCAAGCTACGGTTTTTTTAACGAGATTTATTTAGAAGAAAACTGGTTAATTTTGAGAAACTGGGAGCTGGTGTTGCTTTAAACGGGTATTGAAGTTTCTATTTGACTGGCAGTAGATTTAAAGCTTTTTTAGTTCGTAGTTCTAACGTGTAAATAAAAGTATTTCAAAGTACTTGTGATGCGGCACATTTTCATAACGAGTGAGAATAATGTATGAAACTCATCAAATAATTGTTACGTTCTTTCATTAACTGAATTAATTCTGCCAAATATACTTTTTATGACATCTTTGGGCTGGATAAAGCGTTACCAATAAAAACTTTTTGATTTTGATGATACGAAAAAAAAATTAGTAAAGAAATTATTGTCTTGATCTCAGTTTGTTCGAAATGCAACACCATTTAGTATAATTTTGGTCTATTGTCTATGCTAGCTCGTACAGGCGTTTTAGCCTAGTGGTTAGAGCGTCGGACCAACCACTTGAAGGTCAATTTGTGGAACAATTTGTATCCTTTAGTAAGAAACAGCTCTGCACTGCTTTAGTTGTTAAGTTAATTAGCTGGGGTGATTGAATGTGTCTGGCTTCCCCCCTAAGCTGACCAGCTCTACGCAGTTTCAGATGCGCCGCGCACTAGCTGAGGCTGCTGCACATCTGGCCTGTTAATGGCAAGCATAATCAATTATACTTTTTTATTGATGTATCTTTACCAGAAAAGTGGAAAATTTGCTGAGAAGCTATGATTTTTATAGCATATAGAAATACAAGTACTTTATAACTTTTTTGAAAATTAAGGAATGTGATTCCTTATCAAAGACCGCTTCACATGAGTACATGTAGTGTATATCATTCGAATTTTTTAATCCAAGTGACGAAAGCTCGTCTAAATCTATGATCATGAGTTCTCTGTACGAGCGTACTTAGTCACAATCCTGAACCTTGAACTGAACAGTCTGAGCACTAAGCGCCAGATTGACACGCTAGTAGAGGCCGGCCTAGTCGTCAACAAGCTGAAGACCGAGGTGCTGGCCTTGCCAGAGTCCGGGACACCTCCCTGCAGAGTCTCAATTACCTGCCAACGAGCTTCGTCGTTTAATAAGCAGGCAATTGCAATTTGACAATTCGACAGTAAACATGTGCGTTAAACTCTTCGGAGGAAGCAATATAACTGGCTCTGCCTAGCCTAACAGTGCGATCGTAGGCCACATCAAGGCAAGGTCAAGTTTAAACTGGAAGACAGGATTTTTATAACAGACTTCTTGCCAGCTAAGACCAGTTTCGGTCAACTATAAGCTAATCTGATGACCACACAGCGCGATCGTATGTAGATTTAAGCTTAACCCTAACCCTAAGCGCTCTAGCCTAGGCCTGGACAGTAGAACTTTGGCTACAGTTTATGCTCTTCTGGCTTCGCTACTGTAAGTACGTAATGTTTTGGGTTGACAAACTGATCAATTTTGTCTCTTAATATTAACAATTCGGAGAACTGCTGATGTTAAAGAGCACATTTAAATGTTTAATCGTGACTTTTTAGGAAGAGCAACAATGAAACCGCGCATCGCGTCACGACAGTCGCTTCTTCTGCTGATCGCTTCGGCTTTTATTGTACAAGCTTCGTCGGCGCTGTCCATTAAGCAGCCTGCTTCGCGTGGCTCGAGGCCATCGACTGCAATCTGTCAAGAGGCGCAAATGGTAGATTCTTCCACAAACGTCTGCCTAACATCCGCTTGCGTAGCTCTATCTGCAACCGTGTCCAGCAAGTTAAATATCAGCGCCGATCCCTGTGTTGACTTTTACAACTACGCATGTGGAAATTTTCCAGTGAACTACAAATACAATCCTGACGATGTGTTCAAGTCGCTGAAGCGTACGGATCCCGCGTTCTATCAGAACTCCTACTCGGTTATGCGCAGTCAACTTCGCAGCAATCTCTTCGAGGTTCTCATGCTCGACTGGGTTGTCAACAGTTCGAATCCGGAGGTCCGGGACCTGTATGATCTGACAAGAATGCTGTTTCGCAGCTGTACAAAATGGATGCGCTACAGAACTATAAAGAGTGACACAGTTGCAGGCAAGCGTTTCTTCTCCAGCCTTCTTAACCACCTGCTAGAGGGCATTGGACTAAAGCGGTCTAATCTAACAATAGAATCGATCCTGGCACGTATTGTCAACACAGATGTCAGCACAATATTTGACGTAAGGGTTCCCTCAGCGTATATACGCGAGCTGAAGAAAGGTAATACCAACAAGCTAAAGCGGGCTAGCAGAGTTGTTATATCAGCTAATACGCAGCAGTACAGCTCCAAGACTAACTTTGAGCCTTACTTGTCCTACTTCGATACCGTGGACAGCGCTGATTATCTTACAATAGTAAATAAAAGTGCGAGTTTCAAACGAATTATTAAGGAGATTCAGCAGTCGGAAAGGTACGCCAACTGGTCGGAGGGTTGCAACAAGCTTGCCAAGCGGCAGCAACACAAGATCAAAGATTTGAATGCGCTAAGTCGGTGCGCGAATCCACGCGATCCATTCTCTTGGAGCCTGTTCTTCGATGAATTGCTACAGGCGGACTATGATCCAGATGCATTCGTGGAGCTGCAGAATCCAGTGAGGGTGATCAACTTTGTCACATATTTCAAGAAGAAGGCCACATATGCTGATAGTAGAAAGTTATCAAGCCACCAGAGCTTCCTCATTGTTGACTGGCTACTAAGCTTTGCGAGATTTCTGCCCATTCGCCTGGAGCGCCTGTGGATAGAGTCTCCTCTGAGAAAAGACGCAGTCGACAAGGCAGCCGGAGGGACTGTGGATGCGTGCATCATGTGGACGAAGGACTTGCTATCACCTGTTGTTGAACGGATGTACCAGAAAGCTTATCATGCTGAGAACTTTGATCATGTTCAAAGTCTGATTGAATTGCTTCAGAATGCCACTTTTATTAATGTCAATCTTCAAGAATGGATAGAACCGGGCACGAAGGAGCTAATCATCAGAAAACTGTTTTCGCTTAAGCATGCCATTGGATTTGATGTTCTCTCGGCGGAGCAGCTGTCTGCTTATTATGCGCCAGCAATCAGCTCATTCCGATCCGGGAGTTACTCGAAGATTTCCGCGGACAAGAACTTCGGCAGGCTATTCTCTATAGCACTCTCGGCATCAGCCCGCAAGAAGTTCAGCGTACTGTCAGAAAACAGCTCTGCAACTACCGCTTTCCTTGCATTGAGTGGCTTGACAACTAACGCCTATAACTACATGCGCCGCAATGAGATAGTCTTTCCAATGGGCATCCTGTCGCCTCCTATGTACCACAGGGACTACCCAGATTACATGAACATAGGCGGCCTGGGCCTCGTGGTCGGTCACGAAATGGGCCACGCTTTTGACATCAAGGGACGCCGGTTAAGCGAGGAGGGCATCCGCGGTGACTTCTGGGACAATCGGACGACATATGAGTATCTCCGCCGCGCTGAGTGCGTACGGTCGCGCTACGGCTCCTACGAACTCATACCAGGCGTGCCGCACGGGTCCAACACCACCCTGGGAAATGACATAGCAGATATCCTTGGGCTCAGCGCCGCATTCAGTGCAATGCAGCTTCAAGGCAAAACCGGTCGCCAGCGTCGACTGCCCAATTTGCCGACGGAGCTGACGCCTGAGCGTCTGTTTTTTGTGCAAGCGGCACAGGCCTGGTGCATGAAAGCCGAGCCGGATGCACTGAAGCGACGCTTCACCAACATCAAGCATAGCCCGCCGCATCTGCGAGTGCGTGGTATGATGGAGAACAGCGCCCAATTCGCTCGGGTGTTTCAGTGCCGGCCACGGCAGCCCATGAACCCTGATGACAAGTGCGAGTTCTGGTAGAATATGAGAGGAGCATACTGATGTTTCTAACCTACGAGTATTATTCTAACTATTATCTAACGCACTCAGACTACGCTCATAGAATGCATGATAACTAGCGTTTTGAGGAAATCGTATCAAACAAACTATGCCTCAATATATATATATATATATTAGTAGTCCATTAGTAGTTGCTTCTATTCAATTCTGCGATGGATGACTATTTAGTGCATTACGTGATTAAAATAAACATGATAAAACAGTAAGTTATTTAGGTAGAATGAGAAAAATATTGATTGTACTGTCATAATTTCTCAGACTGAATAAGAAATTATTACTTTAACTGGACAAGCAACTACAATGTGATCTGCCCCAAGACACTATTCAAGCTTAACTTGTTGAATGGGTATGTTACTCATTGCAGACCCAAAACCGGGTGCAGCAATGAGACACAGTGAAACGACTTGACTGTTGCAAAAGAAGTTGAATCCAAGAAGACTTATCCAGAAAATATTAATTAGCAGGTGTTTGGGAAGCTCAATCTCAGAGACTGGAACTGGATGTTAATTAATTGTGTTACTAACTGATAAGTCTGTGTATTAGAACTCAAGAAGCAAGGTTACGGTTAGAAACAATGAAAAAAGCAGAAATAACAGTTTGGAAATACAACAATGGCCTGTCTGCATAATTGTGAAAACGAATTAGGCATGTCGGCAAAGTCGAAGTCCGAAAAATGGAGCGTGTCATTCCTCAAAGAATCGCCTCCTTTTCTCCAAGTCGACTCTCCAATAATCGGATCTGCCGGTCCGTTTGCTAGACTCTGGCCTAGTTTGTGTGGCCGCGTCCACTGTAGCTGGACGTCGGATGCAGGAGCACAGATGGTTGGACGAGTTAGGCGGCGTCGGGAGGAAGCCGAGTCGGTTGGCTAGAAACGTCGCTCGGCCGGGCGCAGTACGCGAGGCGGAGCAGCCTATTCTGGACGGAGCAGCGCTCGACGTTGAAGTATTTGGCCGCTTCGTGGAGGAAGCTGCTAGCGCGGCATTATCCACAGAGCTACCGTCAAGAGAGACGCCAGCGGATCTACGCAAAAGAGACTTGTAGATAAAATCGCGTTTTGGCGGACTGTAGAAGCAGCTCCAATCAGGTCCGATCATTGCGGTGGCGTCTGCTTCAATTTCATCATCCTGATCGGCCTCTTCTTCTTCTAGTGGGTCTAGTTCGTGTTCTTCTATGTTGCTTTCGTCGCATCTTTCAGTCCAGTTAGTGGGCCATGTCGGAGCCGAGCCTGGGTTTAATTAGCGTCAGTAATTTGTAAAGGGACTTGAAAGTTCTGAGAAATAATAGAGCATGATGTTTACGATTGCATTTGTATCTGAACTTCGTGAATTTTTCACTAAGCACCTTTGCGAATTTTGGATCGAGTAAAAGTCGGGTACGATAGCAAACGCAAATAAATTGTAAAAACTAGCTTTATGATACCTGGACCGTGATTAACTCGGCCCGTCCATCCGTGATTCAATCGTCTCGATTCGTTAGACTGGTGATCAGAGAAATTTGTCATGCGTCGAGCGTCATGAGCACCAAATTCGTTGTTAGGTGGTGGAGACGACAGCGGTGAGTAAGAGCGGCTACGCTGCGAAGACAGGTAAGATAACTCATTGACCTCCGCAGGTAAAAATTCTGACTCAGCCAAAGGCGGCGAAGGCGATGCAACCCGGCGAATGCTGCCACGGTGTCTGCTGCGGCTGCGGTCATCGTACTGATGAGCCTGCCGCTGCCATATTGGGACCGGATGGCGCCGGATGTTGCTTCGGTGACGAAATTGTTGCGACTGAAAAATAGTACCATGGAGGTTTATTAGCTTATATTTAGTTGATATTGGCTTAGAGGAACAAGCGGAGGTATAAGAGGCGCTATTGATACTTCAGCAAAAATGTGACTTCAGCCAGCGTTACCTCATTCCGCTGACTCCTGAGCACACACGCGCACAGATAAAATACGCAGAGGCACACTCACACACTTGGTTTGCACTGTCTTTCTCATCGTCAGGAAGTGTGCTTGAAGGTTGGTACTCAATGGCATAAATTGCACAAGTCATCCAAGCGTTATGTTTGCGACTGCGCCGCAAATGAATGCGGCCTTATCGCGGAATCGAACACAGAAAACTTAGAGCAAGAAGAGAATTGTCAGATCAATCGAGAACCCATTTATAAAGGGCGACAACATCAAAATATTTGTTTTTTTATGTTTAAAATTATAAATAAAATTTGTATATTCATATTTAAAAGACGTTTAAAAGCCATGGTATATGGTACGTCATGTTGGAGACAGATTTTTTTTAATAGTACTGTGAATGCAAGTAAAAAATATATCTAAAGACTAAAGAAGGAATAGATTCCAAACTGTGATTAATTATAAAAAATATATAAATGCAAATTAACAGAAACTCCAGGATGTTTAAATTGTACTATTCACTATAAACATATCTAATGACCACTAGAAAAATATTTTACAGTCTAGTGGAGTATAATCAATGAATTTGGTTTAATGAACTGTGGTATTAATAAGGTGTTGTATTTAGATTTAGATTTGAAATTTCACAGTAAAACGATAGGCAGTTATTTTTTAGGTTGTTAGTTGAATTAATATTCGATCTTTAATTGTTTGATTTTTAATTTAAATTGAAAATTCTATACAGCATTCTTTTAAAAAAATTGAAATAGAACACTGTCAGTTGTTCTTTCTTCAAGCAATTATTTTATATTGAGTTTTATTATCACCTAAATATTGCCTAAGCTTTATACGTCTGTGATAAAGTAAAGTCACTGCAATTTTACAAAATATAGACTGTGCAGAAAAATTAAATAATGCAAGGCTTTTAGCACACTAAATAAGTCTAATCAAAACTCCATATATACCCTAGTCATAAAAACAATTGGTTAAAATTAATAGGAATAATGAGTAATAAAAACTGTTTATTTCATACATCAAATACTGTAAAATTTTACTGTGCTTTTAAAAAATAAATGAACACTACGATACATATAAAGTAAGTAAAATATGAATTCTGCTTCTTTGCATAAAAACCATAATGTTGTTTAATAAAGCGTAATAATTAGCCAATCCCTTTCATTTCATCGCACTTATATCCCAAATCCCAAACCACGAAGTATTTACTTTAATAAATAATTAACCTAATTTACTAACTAAGTATATCTAAATGGAAAGCCAAAAAGATGCGCACAGATGTGTTAAAGTGCAGAAGACAAGCCAAATGAGTTAATTGGCTTGCCCATTGCCCATTGGCCATTGCCCATTGGATGCCCTTAGAAGTAGACCTCGCTTTAAAGCACGCTTTATATTTTGATAGTTGTATTATATTTCATAATAAACATAATCAATCCGAAACTTTTTGTTGGTTGATCTTTGTAAATCCGTGCTTGCTGCTTGCGCAAGAAACATGAAATCATGTTTCTTATCGAAAACTGAGATAAACATTTGAAAATTCATGCACGGTTAGCCATGGCTTCTTCAGTTAAACAAAAGTAGTTTTAACCAAACTAACTAATTGCTTGCAATTTTAATAAAATTTAATGCTAAGTCACAATTTATTTTTTTGTGTGTAATACATACTGTAAAATATTATTTATCAGTTGATGAAATAATCGTCACGCACGGGAGAATGTCACAGCAAAAATAAACTCTATAAGATTTCAACTATTCCAAATGGACGCAATGTCAATTCGCTTCAGTTGTTATTGCTAATTGTGAGGAAAAAAATAAAAGTGCTTAAAAAATTTCCTTGCAATATTATCACCACTACGCCATCAAGGACTACTCAAGTAACATATATATATCTAGTTAAGTTGCCTTTGTATAGCGTATGCATTTACTTCATATCGCTACGTATATTTTTGCCGTTTAATTATATTTTAATATTAATCGAGATTTATAATTTGCATGTGCGTTGTCGATGTTGTGTGCTGTATAAAGCAGAAAAATCGGTTCCGAATGCTAAAAATTACTGTTATGAGCGCGAAATACCAAAGGACGAGATTGCTTATAATGCAAATGGTTTCTAAAAATCATGCATACCGTTTTCAGCAATCAAAACTGCAATTAGGAGTACAAAGAATAGGACTGTTCATTTTTTGTACTGTATTAAAGTAAACTCTGTGGCCAATGAATTAAGGAAAGACCAATGAAGGGAAACAGTTAAGAATCCGAATATTCATTTCTTCGGTACAACTCCGCCAATGATGCCACCTACGACGCAGATCAAAACAACAACAAGGCAGACCACAAGGATAATCTTCTTCTGAAACATTCAATTTGTTGGTTTATAGTGAGAAATATGTAAGTTTTATGGCGTTTAAAGTATTCGGAGTCCTGTCCTAGATACGAATGTGCGCATACAATTTTCTTTTATCTGTGCTTCCCTAGCTTCTATGAATAGATACGGTTGATTTTTGAAAATATATTGCCATATTTATTTTCCTCTCAGGGCTGCATGCTTACCTTCCTAGCCTTGCTTTGATATTTAACCGCCTTCTTTGTGTCAGCCTTGGCCGCCTCAATGTAGTCCACCGCTTTTTGAACGTTGAATTCGATTCTATCGACCATTTCGCCCTGAATATGGTTTAAAAAAGCGTCGATCTGTTTGTTAAATTGTTGGACTCGAGTTATCGCTACGGACAGCCTCCAAGTAAGTACTCAAACAGAAGTATTCCATCAGAAGTATCAAAAGTACTTTTAAGTATCTACGAACTATTTTAATAGCAGCTCCATCACTATACCTGGCTCTCCACCAGGACGGCCATGTCTAGGAACATGTCGTGCAGCTCCTTGATGCTCCGTTCCAGCTTCATGATGTCCTCGTGCCTGGCCTCGATGTCGGCTAGCGACTGCTTGGCCTGCTGGGTGTCTGTGACGATCTGTGCTTTGAAAAGAAAATTATTTTTTTAAGGTGCATCATAAGAATTAGGCAAGGGAATCAAGAGACAGCCTTTGGAACTAAAGGCATGAGAATATCGGAGTCTTACACCCTGCGTGAAAATCGACGGGTTGCCCGACTCGATCATGTCCTCCAACTCAACGTCGGTGGTCTGACG
Organism: Macrostomum hystrix; assembly: GCA_950097015.1. Lineage (NCBI taxonomy): Eukaryota > Metazoa > Platyhelminthes > Macrostomidae > Macrostomum > Macrostomum hystrix. The sequence goes on along the minus strand of CATNEN010000039.1, from coordinate 9,549,404 downwards.
GCCAGCTGAAAGCGAATTCAATCAGTTGATTACTGTAAGTAGTTCGCACAGAAAATTCATTAGGAGATATGCAATTAAAATTCGAGAAAAAGAGCTAATAAGCAATTTTTATTCCAGATTTCGGACAATGTTGAATGAGCTGATTATTCAAATAGTATTTCCGATTTCAGACATAATGACCACACAGTACAAAGCTTATTGATCTGTAAACTGTACTAAATGGCATAGACCATGCAGCGACTGCCCCCATTCGACTGTGAAGGTGCACCGGATTTGATAGTTCTTGGTATTTTAGAATCCGGTGCAACCAGCAAGCCAACGAAATTGTGTACGAGGAGCAGAGAAAGGCATGGACTGCGAATAAGCCGGCGTACTTTAAAATGCGACACAATATTATTATTATTAAACACGAGGATAAACAGGAATTGGCTTTGCTAAAATTTAACCACTTTCCTCGCCAAGTAATTATTTTGGGTGCAATATGAATCTCGACTCTCTGAGGACGTCAGACTGCACAACTGGGTATAAGCACAAGCAAAGTGATGCAATGATATGTATCCTTGTGCATCTCAGTAGTCGTTCATTTGCAGCCTTACTAAGTGCCAAGTGACGCGCAATCTTGGCCTTGCAGCTCTCCCTGAAGGAGACCTGGCAGATATTGTAGCGGCTCATTGCGTTCACAAATCTGCGAGTCAGGGTCAGGTGCTGCAATTCGATTTCAATGGGGTTGATTTGGGATAATCCGTTGGGAAGGCAATTTTTAAAGGAAAATTTAAAAAGAAGAAAAAAAAAATTGAGCCGATGCGACACGCGAGTCAAAGCACGGCACGCGGGTATATAAAACCCCAACCCCCCCACAAGGGGTGGGTGAGAAGGCAGCGAGAGAAAAGGGGGTGGGTGGATAACACCCATTACACGACAGGCCCTTACAAGAGCCCGCCGTGTAATGGAGACATTAACCCCGCCACCCCAGCAAAAGAAGGCGAAGCAGAAAAGCGTCGGTGGCACAAAGCAGCGCGAGGAGGGGAAAGCGACCCCAAACCCCGAAAGAAAAAAAAAGGGGGGAGAAAAAAAGAAGGGGGGGGCAGCATGAACCGCAAAAAGGCAAAAGCCAAGCAGCACAGAAAAATCAGACAGTTAGCTTCACAATGCGAGACAGTTGACCAGCTGCCTGGACGCTCGACTTCTGCGTGCAAACAAGGCGTCGTCTGAGAAGTATCGGAAGACGCAGTCCGATTGCCAGTCGCCGAGGCAGCGAATGTCGGCCAAGGAGAGGCCGCACGCGAAGGCAGCGCTGGCTCCGCCTCGGCGAAGACTGTGGCCTGAGAAGCCGCTCGCATTGAAGCCGCAAAATGACAGGCCTCGCTTCAGAAGTCGAATGAAGGTCGACACGGACATAGGCACGTGGCCGTGGGCTTCCAGAGTTGAGAACAAAGGCAGATGCGGCTTGAAAATCTCGTTCACGCGCAGATGGTTGGCCAGGGCCGTGGCTGGGCAGATCTGCTGGCTGTTCGCGGCTTGCGGTAGGAAAACTTGTAGCTGGCGTCCCTTGAATTGGTTAGTTTTAGACTTGCTGAGTGTCAGCCGGAAGCCTCCAGGGCACGGTGACAAAGAACTCCTGCGCAGTGAGTCTGCTGTGGCGGGAGGCAGCAGCTCGCCTAGGCGGAGGACGCCCCACCAGGAGACCAGCAACGCCGCCCTGAAGGCAGCAAGGAGACGCGGTGATAGTGACCGATGGAACTCGGGGCAGCTGCAGAGCAGGCGAAGGTGGTGCGGCTGCAGTGGTGTCGCTTGTCTCGGCTGCTGGGCCAGGAGGCGCCGCGCCCCCCGGCAGATGAGAGCCAGCCTGGCACAGTTTTTGGTCGGATCTGGTGACGCTGAAGCCCTATGTAGGAATGAGACCGCGCCGAGGCTTGATTGCACGCTGGAGTATGAGGCAGTTCCGCGCTGCAGGAGGAAGACGACGAAGTGGCACACGTCGGACTCGGAAGCGGCGGCCGTAGGAACTCGACGCTGCCGGCAGAATTCGCTCCAGACTCGCAGGCGGCTGGCATAGGACTTCCTGGTGCTGGGTGCCAGCGACAGCCGGCACAGAGCGGACACTGACACGGCGGGGCGGTGCGGAGCGCGGCTGCGACCTGTGAAAGAAGAGCGGTGCGGGACACGGCAGAGACAGTGTGTGAGACAAATTCAATCGGGCAGATGCGCAGGGTGCCATAGAGGCGACAGCAAAAATTGACCAGCTCGTGCTTAGAGCTCCCCATTCTGGAAGCAGGGTCGCTCAGCAGCTGCATACGACCAGGGAGGTGAAAAGCTTGCAGCTGAATCCCGGAGGCCAGGCACAGAAGGGCCACAGTCTGGTAGATGCGGATCAGCGAGGGATGCCTGCAGGACAGCTTGTTGATCAAACCAACGGCGGCGGTGCTGTCAGAGTAGACCACCACCCGGCTGTTGCTCAGCTGGTCACGGAAATGCAGGATGGTCAGCAGTGGCGCCAGGGCCTCCTTGTGGTTGATGTGGAGGTCGCGGAACTCAGCCTCGAAGTCGTGCTCCCAGCTGAAGTACATCCAGTCGCTGAAGCTGCTGCCGCAGACGATGCCTGCTGCGCCTTCAGAGCTGCTGTCAGACTCGATGGCCACCAGATGTCGAAAACGAGGATTCATGGGCGTCGGAGGCAGCGCATCGATGGACAACAGCCACCAGTGCAGTAGATCGCGGATATCTTGAGACAGACGAAGGTCAGTCCCGACACTGATGATGTCGAAGAGCGGGCGCAGAAACGGACGAAGCAGCTGGTTGATCTGACTGACCCAGCAGAGCTTCCCAACCAGCTTCTCCAACTGCTTCGGCTTGACGACGTCACGAGCCAAGCACTCGCTCAGCAGATTCTGAATGTCCGTCTTCTTGTCGGCAGGCAGAGAGAGCGTCCCGTCAACGGTGTTGATGTGCACGCCCAGGAACACGACATGCTGGGCTGGGGCGCTTGACTTGCTCCAATTGATGCTAAAGCCTAAGTTCTGCAGCAGGTGCACCAGGTAGTCGAAGGCTCGCTGAGCAGCATCTTGGGACTCGCCGGCCACCGCCCAGTCGTCCAAGTAGTTGACGGTAGCGCGAAAGCCTTGCTGGAGCATGTGCCGCTTGATGCTGGCTGACAGACGGTGAAAAATCTCACACGATGCTCGCGCTCCAAATGGCAGCCGGGTGTCGACGAGCACCGAGTCTTCGGTGTCAGCCTCAAAGCGCCAGCTTAGACCTGTGAGCCTATGGTCGTCCGGATGAATACCGACTGAACGATAGGCCTGCTTCAGGTCGATTTTTCCGATGAAGGAGCCGGGCCGAAGGTGCCTGGCCAGGTCTCGGACTGAGGCGAATCGCAGACTCTTCTCCTGCTCATAGCTGTCATTGACGGAGGATCCCGGAGGGCTCGAAAGGTCGTGGATGATCCTGACGCTGCCATCAGACTTGGGAATAGCACCGATCGCATTCAACATGACGGGACCGCTGGCGAGCTGAAGGCGACCGAGGCGGAGCTCCTCAGCGAGCTGCTGGTCCACCTGCTTAGCTTGGGTGATGGCCGAGCTGTAGTTTTTGGAGCGCGTTAAAGCAGGCGGCGGCTTGTTGATCAGCCGAAAGCCGTGATGAAGGCCATTGAGCAGAAAAGGTTCATCCGGGTCGCCGCGCAGCAGTGGCTCCCAGGCAGCGAGGTTCATGTCGGATGACAGAGTGCGACGCGGCGGAGGCGGCGGGGCAGAAGAGCGGGTGGGGGCACGGGAAGGCAAGAAAGGGGGAGGGGGCAGGCAGGGGATAAAAGCAGGTTGGCTATAAAATAAATCTAGTTTTTTGCCCCCTCCGCCGCATCGATGCCGTCGTTGGCCGGTCGGTGCTGGTGGGCGGGGTGCGGCTTGCCGCAGCCTCGCAGCTTGCAGGCGTGGCGGTACCTGCAGTTGGACCGTTGGCAGCCGGCAGGAGCGTTGAAGCTGAGGCAGATCGGCGCTTGCGACTGGGCAGCTGCTGGCTTGTTCACGGTGAACTTTAGGTTCCGCGGGGCGTTCAGGTGGCGGTGGTACAGCTGAGGCGGCTCACAGCCCCACTGGTGCGAATCAGACTCTGCGATCAACTTTCGGTAATCCTCATCGAACTCCCACACGACGCCAGGGTTATAGCCGGCATCGAGCAGCTCGCCGATCTTCCGTGAGTACTGTAGGTAGCCTTTCAGCTGATTGACGTTGATGGAACCGTCATCATTCAGGTGGACCAATGAGCCATCGTCGATGAGGCGCAGCATGATCTGGGAGTTTCCGGAGATCCACTGACCAACTGAAATTCTGCTCAAGCTGGGAGGCTGCTTCTTGAACACTAGATTTCCATTCTCCATGCAGGCGGTGAGGCTCTCGTTCGACTGACTGGCGCTCGGTTTGACGGAGTCGCGGATCAGGTAGGCTCGGCTGCGCTTGAGCTCCTGCTGACTGGTGCCGAGCTCTGCAACTTCCCTGCCCAACAGCAAGGATTCATGCAATCCAACAGCAATTTCGCTCTGCTCACCTTGTGGTGTAAGACCAGGGGTCCGCTGGTGCTGAGGCAGTTTGAGCTCATTTTGTAGCTGGGCACGGCGTCGAGTCAGTGCCTCAATTTCTAGGTCCTCGACTTCCTTCCGCAGCGCCGCCAGGTCGCCGGCCGCGCCCCGAGATGCACCGCCTCCGCCCGCTGGCTGGCCGCCGATAGTATCCGATGTAGGGCTGGCACTGCTGAGGTCGGCTGTCTCTGCCACGGCGCGCAGGTGATTGCCAAGTCGCTCGTAGAGCTGCTGTTTACGCCCGGCTTGAGACAGGCCGTAGTGGGCTAGCTCTTGTTTGAGCTGTTTAGCTGTCAGTTTGCGTGCACTGTCCATTAAAAAAAATATTTACACGCGAGCCAAAAAAAATTGAGCCGATGCGACACGCGAGTCAAAGCACGGCACGCGGGTATATAAAACCCCAACCCCCCCACAAGGGGTGGGTGAGAAGGCAGCGAGAGAAAAGGGGGTGGGTGGATAACACCCATTACACGACAGGCCCTTACAAGAGCCCGCCGTGTAATGGAGACAAGCAAAGTGATGCAATGATATGTATCCTTGTGCATCTCAGTAGTCGTTCATTTGCAGCCTTACTAAGTGCCAAGTGACGCGCAATCTTGGCCTTGCAGCTCTCCCTGAAGGAGACCTGGCAGATATTGTAGCGGCTCATTGCGTTCACAAATCTGCGAGTCAGGGTCAGGTGCTGCAATTCGATTTCAATGGGGTTGATTTGGGATAATCCGTTGGGAAGGCAATCCGTTGGACATCTTGCCGACATCCAACAGATTTATAAGCAGAAAGTTTTGAAGACCTGACCAACATTCTGTAGAATTACACATACATTGAGGATTCAGCTAGATCTGCTATTAGTTGTTTATTTTACTAAATAATCCGTTCTGAGGTCAGTGATGAGACTATTAATGAGAGGTTTTTCTATTTTCTATTGATAGCTGTCGGGGAAAATCAAGTTTTCTTCATATTTTTCGTCTATGGCCTAATCATTATATTAGCTGATAAAATGGTCTAGTGATCATTCTAGTGATCCCTACGACTTGCTCAATCTCAGTCTAATAAAGTTAGCTACAGACTGTGATTTTTAACATAAAAAAATACATGAGAAATCAATATTACAAACCAAATTTGTGTCATTCAAACCAGATGACTGTCTTATAATAAATAATTCGGGTCCTTAGCCATTGCTTCGGCCTGTCAAACACTGACATGAAGTAGAGAGGTAACTGGCACTGATTCCTGACACTTTGAATGCCTGACTGAGCTTGAAAGAATTGTCTAAAATAACATTTTTTGGATAGAAGTCAAGGGTTTGTAACCTCAGAATAGCATAGCTGTGCAAATGCATTGTAGCATTTTAAATTAGCTGTTGCACCGCATTAAACTTGTCACGCGAATCCAAGAATATAATCTTGCCATGGTATAATATATCATTAGCTGAAAATATATAAAACACTATATTTTACACTGCACTCGTACGAAAAAGAACCAATACTTAGTGGAATTGAAAGGAATTATATAACTGTTACCCTTTTTAATTATACTAACAGCTAACTCTAAATGGACCAAAGTTACTGCAACAGCGCACCAAATCACGGGTTATCACACAGCACACCATAAATCACTGGGGTTATCACACAGCACACCAAATCACTGGGGTTATCACACAGCACACCAAATCACTGGGGTTATCACACAGCACACCATAAATCACTGGGGTTATCACACAGCACACCAAATCACTGGGTTTATCACACAGCACACCATAAATCACTGGGGTTATCACTCAGCACACCATAAATCACTGGGGTTATCACACAGCACACCAAATCACTGGGGTTTTCACACAGCACACCAAATCACTGGGGTTATCACACAGCACACCAAATCACTGGGGTTATCACACAGCACACCAAATCACTGGGTTATCACACAGCACACCAAGTCACCGAGGTTATGGCGCAAGCTAACTAAGCTAAGTAAGGCCAACTACTAGATGCTTTTGTTTCCAATATGCCAGAATTACCTATCTCCATCTGCCGCCTAATCCTGGTCTTGCAGGCGCTGCGATACTCAAGCTGGGCCTGATTGTAATCGGTCATCACTTCGATGAACTTTCTAGTGATTGTGGAGTGCTGGAGAGAGAAAATTTGTAAGTCAATACGCTAAAGTAAACATAATATGTATTTAAAGTAGTTGGAAAATTCTTTCGCGAACGCTTCAATACGAGACATGACATTTTTGGTAAGAAATCATACTCAATGGAACTTTTACACTACAGATTGTAACGCTAGACTTTCACAAGCAACTCAGCTCTTGACTAGATAAAAAGTAAAAAAAATAAGTAGCATTGAAGCACGGATTAACGCATTCTAGTCCAACAAAGTCTTGGTGACAGATGGCGCCACAAAAATAAGCATGCGTATGCTTTACATGAATATTAACTGACTGTGCGTTTTTTATTACTTGGAAAGAATTAAATAATTCAAATTATGCTAACAAGCACTGACAGTAGAACAAAAAATAGCTAAGTTTATACGGCTAGGCATAGTAGTGAGCCTACCTGAGTTTTTCGGATTCGAACATCGGCCGACGACCCGTAGCCGTCGTGACTTTGCTCCAGGCCCACCTCGATGGCTAAAACGTTGGTTTTCTTTAGCAATTACAAGTTTCTAAATACAAAATAAACTGAATAGCTAACCTTTGAGTTTGATGCGGACTTTATTAGCGTTCTTCTTGATGTCCTGCATCAGTCCTTCAAGCTCTTCATTGGCCCCTGAAATAAATAATGATGTTGTTACACATGCAATCTATTGTGTGGGACAATTGATCTCAAAGTCAAATGTTAAACCCACGAATAGCATACACAGTTCATGCTAAGTAGGACAGTGTAATTCACCTGCTCACTTTCGTTATGGTTGGGCGACTCCAGAATGAGCGAGTGCTTCATCCTGACCGCCGTCACGCTGGCTTCGATGCAGCCTATAATGCGCCTGATGGCGTCCACTTCGCTGAAGAATTCGTCCATGAAGCCAGCGCAGTCGCTGGGTTCTGGGGACTCGCTGAATTGACGCCGCTGTCTCTGGTGTGGACGCCGCTGATGCTGCGGCTGCTCCTGCTGATCATGCTGCTGTTGGTCTTCCGGCTGCATAGAGAAGTTTTCTTCCCCAGTTTCACGATCCTCGTTTACGATCTTTGTGAAATTTATCGAAATTCAGGTTATAATTGACAGATTTTTCCACCAGAAAATAATAAAGCTATTACGAACAAGGCCTAAATAGCTCAGTACTAATTAATTGATTGCAACTGCCCGATTGGATCAGATGTGTAGCCGACAAGCACAGCCGCAGCCATAGCGCGGCGCATTTGAAGGCTGCGTACGGCTGTTCAGTCCCTGGATTGGGGGGACGCCACACCCGCCCTCAATTACCTCAGCTGATGCTGATGCCCATTGAAGCAATGCAGAGTTAAGTGTCTTGCTAAAGGACTCAAATTGTTCCAGTGAAGTCGGGAATCGCACCCCGACCTTCAAGTCGTGAGTCCGACGCTCTAACCACTAGAATGCAAGCCTACAGCCCCTCAGAAAATAAAAAAGAACGATTTGAGCGTGTTGCGCTAACTCACTTGAGCTACATCAGCGTCTGATCCCATGGCCCGCCTCAGATCCTTCAGCCTGTCTCTTGTCATCATACGTCTCTTGTCTTGTCTCGTCTCGTCTCGTATTTCGTCGTTGAAAGTCACGATTAAAATTGCTGGACTGCTAACAAAGCAGAGTACTCGCGGCTTTAAAGAAAGCGTTCGATTTAAAAGAGCGCCAGAGAAGAGTCGTTAAAATAGTTTTAAAATTATAAATCTTTTGAGCAGAATTGAGAATTTTTCTAATTCTTTGAATGCAGAAATTTCAAACAGTTCATCTTGTTAGCATTACAATTCGATACACTTTTTGCTTTTGTTTTGTCACTTTCTCGTTAAGTAATTCTTTTAATGCTTTTCTTACGGAAGAGTAACAATAATCAAAATGCTAATACACACACCATTGAATCATATTCTTTTCTTTTTTTCTGGGCGTCAAAAGTCTTAATCTCGCAGCTAGCAAACTTAATCAGAGATTTAACCATCACATCAATAAAACTAAAAGTCACTAAAATTGTCGACGTAAGTGTATCTTACAAGCACAATAAGATACGCATATAAATATTTTCAGCTGCGTGAAGTAAAATTGAAAATATTCGACGACAGTGTGTTACAGCTTCTACAGAAAATGTGCAGCATTTTTGTTCGAATTAAGCATAAAAATGTAATTAGCAACCTTTAACTTTTTCTAGGTAATCTGTACAAATAAACACTTTTCAAATATAGGCATGATTTTTCTGCTTACAAAAAATTCAAAATGTTACCACATCGGCTATTATTGTTGATTATATGTTGTACTTTTTCGTATTGTCGGCAGTTCGCCAACGCGGTAGTGGGGGTTCGGGTACGGACCGCCCAAAGCTTGCCGGGGGTAGAGGGAGGGGAAGCAGCGACCCTCGAGGCGTCCAGACACTCCGAGGAGAGACGGGATGGACTTGGAGCGTACCGACACTCGCTAAGCCCTGACTGAAGGTTTTGACTGCGAGCGGGTAGCCACTCGACAGCCCAAGAGAGAGGTAGATGATGGTCTGGAAGCGTACCGACACTTCGCAGACTCGAGGAAGACTCTGGAGGAGAAGGATGATGGTGAGCTTTTGGCAGCAGCCGAGGTCGGGCAGAGGAACAAGATTCGATAATAAATAAATAAATAACGCGTGAATGCTTTTCTTACCGGGAGGGGTTGAACGTTGAACTCATGCAATAAATTGTGCTTCAGGCTGCGTAGTTTATTATGGATTCTACTTTCTACCGCTTTCCAATCGCTTCTAACGTTTAAATTAGCTTCGCCAACGTTCTCGCCCTAGTACTCTGGAGGTGCTGGGGCTGGCCACGGGCAGCGCGCGCAAATAAATAACCGCGAGGGGTGGGGCGAGGGCATAGGGCTGGACGGGGTAGGGCTAAGCCACGCAGGGCTGGGGTGGTAGCAAACAGGGCTGGGCTGGGGTCGGCTGCAAGCCGAGAGAGAGAGAGAAGGAGACCGGCTAGCCAATCAGAAGTCTCCTTGGCGAGAGGCCTGATTGGACTAGCGAGGACGGCACAGGGGACAGCCAATGGGCGAATGACAAACACGCCAAAGGAGGGTGGCCTAAGCCGGGGCCGGGCAGAACCGGATTGAGCAGGCGGCCGGGGTGGAAGGGCTGGAGACGCAGGGGTCGGGGCAAGGTCGTCATGAGACGCAGCTCACAACATATACATTCACAGTAAAATTCATTGTTAAATTATTGAACTAATATGTATTCGCCACAGAGGTTTCTACAGAGCAATGTTTGTTGTCCTTGTCATCAGGATCTTCAACAAGAATCACAGAAAATCTCGACAATGCTGCCTTCGGACGGCTTTGAACATCGTAAATTGTGGAAAAATTTTATCCAAATTCATGACGGACTTTCACGAAAATCGATCATTCGGTTGTGGAGCTATCGTGAAGTAGGCAGTGGGTTGTTGAAATGCCCCCCAGGGGGGGAAATAACATGGTCTATGTATTGATCAAGGGTTTAGAGCATTGTAATCCATAACCGAGAGGTCGGACGCTCGATTTTCTGTCTAAAGCGAAGACAGAACAAGACACTTTATTTGAGCTCACATTAGGGACCAAGACTGCCTGCGAGCAAGACAAGATAGTTTATATCTGATTAGAATAGGTCACTGATGATTGGCTACCAGGCGCGCTGCATCCGTTTCTACAGAGGCATCGGTAGAAACGGCGGCAGCAGGTAGCATGACTCGACAATGGCTCGGTAGTGGGTCGCTTCATCTGCATCACTGGGGAACAAGCCGCTCTTCCGCATCAGCTGCCGATGCTCCAAGATGCCGCAGAAGCCACCAGGTCGCATCCCCGGCTGTGGATGCAGCAGAACCGTCACCAGTTCCCTGTAGGTCTCACCAGTTCTTGCGGAGAACAACTGAGAAAGCTCTTTGTAGCCCCGCCCAGCCATGTGGTTGGCATATTCGAAAACGGATGCAGCGAATCGTGGCGGCACTATCGGGTACTTCTTGTGCATTAGCCAGAAAGCCAGGGTGCCGCAGCTGAACCAGTCAGCACTCGGTCCGACCGCAGGCCTTTTAAAACCTCCGGCGGCAGATGACATGATCGCAGGCCAACTGGAAGTCGCTTGGTAGACACGCCATCTCGCATCACCAGCGAGTAACCGAAATCGCACAATCTCGAGTGCCCAGTAGCAGCAATGGCTACATTGTCTGGCTTCAGTTTCAGGTGCAGGATGCTCCTAGAGTGCAGGAAATCCAACGTGCAGCCGATTTCGGCCAGGTAAAATACAGCCTCGCTTTCTGTGAAGCATTTGCCTGTTTTTGCTAATCCTTGCAGCAGACTCTGCAGCGTCCCGCCAGGGGCAAACTCGAGTAGAAGACATCCACTGACTTCCCCGCTTTGCGGATGCGTCGACACTATGAACTCTTCCATCCACAGCACGAAACAGTACTGCTGTATTTCCTCAGTGCGTCCCTCCTGCAGCGCCCGGTAGTTTCTGAACTCATTTTCGCACACCTGAAGCCGCCTGCTGCACTTCAGCGCCCTAGGTGAACTGACCAGACGAAAGCTTCTCGAGTCAGACCCCCGATTCTCCAGACACTGGCGTACCCAGCAAAAGTAGACGCTGCCAGAGCAGCCAGAATCGAGCCGGAACGTTGCCTCACACTTCTCAGTACCATTTCGCAATGAAATTCTCGGAAGACTTTTTTCAAATTTAATCTTTCGTTTCGTGTGACACAGACTTGTAGAAAGTGGCGCCCATGGCTGCGGCAGACCTGAAGACCGACTTAGCAGGGCAGCCAGGAGTGCTCGCACAGCCAGGCCATCTGGTGCGTCCTGTGTCACCACCGCGGCGTCCCTGTTGTCAAGGAATTTCGCTCGCAAACGGCTCCCCCTCGTCGCCCTGGAGTGTGATTCAGTTGAGAAGCCGGTGCTGAAGCCTTGCTGATGATGATGCGACGGTTGCAGCGAGTGCGGATACCTTGGAGAATGCGAAGCCAATCGACGATGGCTGGGCCAGGCGATGTCCTCCGAAAGCAAGCTCAACGGATCGCGCGCGCTTGGCTTAGTTAGATGCATCGATTCGGGAGGTCGAAGAAACCGTGGCGAACTCGTCGATGAAGCCGATGAGCTATGCTGCTTTGGTGTGTACAAGCGTTGACGTACTGGTTGAGCTAAGCGAGAACCCTCTGGCCACTGACTCTGAAGAGTCGCAGACTTTAGCGGCGTTTTCGATGAGGCATGGTGTGACAATGGCCTCGAGAGTCTTGGAGAATTCGGCTTTGAACCGCTGAGTATTGAACTTTTGCAAGCCTCGGGATGTTGCAGCAAAATTTTCGGCTGACCGATCGATCCCGATGCACAAGCAATGAGCTTTCGGGCCGCCAGACCATCCGACGACTGAGTTGTAGCTGCAGATGCTAAGGTGAATGGAAAATTGGCTGAAACAGTGACCTGTGTCGGAGAAGCTACCCGCTCACCTTCAGAATCAAACAGAAGAACCTCCGTGTGCAATTCAATTTTGGAAAGTGGCTGCTCCGTGGCCCCTTGGCCATGTATCACAGACAGTTCAAGTAAAATCGTTATCTCCAGGGGCCTGCCGGGCCAGCTTGAGCTGTCCTGCTCACCGCTGGCTGCAACTGATGGCTGGGTTGAGCTAGTGTTCTCAATCGACATGTGATAGTCAGAAGAGACTTCGATGACTACTTTGCCTTCCGGCCGCTGCTTCCGATCGGACATGATAGACCAGACGTCGACGACTGGCCTTCTTCACTGGAAGATTAGCAAGGTGATAAGCCAAAAATATTTTAATCTGAATTTCAAGCGACATCAAACAGGTTTCTGAGGCTTCCGATTTGCCGGTGGTTCCGCTCCTGCCCGACCCGAACCAATCGCTGGTCTAATTTGGAGTGTAAAATAAGGAACAAGGATCAGATCGTCCATTAAAATATTAAATAAGTACCCGTTGAATTTTTTTGTTTTGTTAATTTTAATGCTGTTAGTAGGCCTAATAATATAAGTAATTACCTTTTTTATCCGGCATCCGGCTAATAGGGGCTAGTATGTTATCCGGCTAATATCCGGCTAATATGTTATCTCATCTCTATCTAATTCGACTTATATTTTGCATTAGAGTTAGGAACATAATGACACCTCTCCCAACAATACCTAAGTGAATTTCGAGTCGGGTGGAGCCAATTCAATTCGGAATGAGCGAAATATAAAGCGCAACAATTTACAGTTTGGCGGGGTCGGGCGAAAACGTCAAACGTCAAAACGTCATCGTTTGTCAATGGTTAGTTGTCTATGGAAAAAATCGTCTTAGACGTCTAGGGTCTGGTTTGAACCATATACATAAGTACGAGTAGCTGCAACAAAAAAGCGAGCCTTTTATTGGCCAGAAAGAGGACAGAAGCGCAGTCCGAAGCCGTCCCAAGGCCATAGACAACGAAATTAGGGGGTGTTATAGTATTTAATCATACAGCTTAGCTGGACAGTTGACAGAGGCTATAGCAGGGTCAATATTTACCATAGACAAATTTCTAGAATACAGTTCTAGAAAGATTTTGAGTTAGAGAGACAATCATACAGCTTACTGAAAAGAGAAGGTCAGTTTGTACCATATACAAATTCCTGGAGGGCTTGAAAACTTGAAAAGAAAGAGAACTGAAAAACGGATTTGAGAATACAAACACATTGCTAGTTTATTAGACACTTGAGAAAGAAGATCAACTGGAAGCATTCACCAGTAGAATCCCTCAATGGCGTTACATCAAGCGAATTGGCTCTGGTTACCGAACTGAGTCGGGAAAATCATAGTGAGGATAGAGAGCTACAACGCTTTCTGCAATTCATCACCGACTTAAGTCGACATGACGATGACACCATCATGGCAGTGGAACTTCCTGATCTACCGGCTGCCGACAGTGACAATGCCGATGTGGGCTTTTCGATTGACGATGCTGAGTGCCCATATTGATGCGATGGAAATTGCCTCGCTGCCTAGATCAACACAAGATCAGATGCGATTTCATGCCAAAGGTTTTCTGACTACATGTCCAATCTGGGTTACTCCGTGGATCGCCTACAGACAGTAGACCAGAAGAAATTGAACGAGCATCTACGTCTGTAACTATTTTCGCCTGGCCAAGCCGAGTGGCGAAAAGTACTCCGCATCAAGCCTGGTTTGCATAAGGGCTGGCATCAAGCGCTTTTTAACTACATTTAACTACGTTAAGCGACAAACCTTGACATCATCGATGCACCTGAATTCGGCAGCGCTAACCGTATGCTGCAAATGAAAGTTCGAGAATATCATGCTGCAGGTGGAAGTGTGAAGCGCTTCGAACCGATTGAGGAAACTGACCTCAAGAAAATATTTGCGTACTTTGATCGGTCCAATGGTGAACGATTACAGGATGAGGTGCTCTTCACGCTGATTTATGGATTGGGTGAAAGACTACAAGAACATATGAAGCAGCTGCGCGGTAGAGATAGTCTTATTGAAAAGACCGACAGTGATGGTAAGCCGTATTACGAATTGCCAATGTTGCCGACAAAAAACAAAGCGCCGAGCCGACAAGAGCCAAGCGTTTCAATCCCAAGCAAGCTCGATTGTACTGGAAGCAGTACGACCTTATACGTCTGTACATGTCGGTCCTTCCGTCTGAAACGAAAAATGAAACTATGTTCCCGCGATCAATCGCCAGTTCCGCTTTAACAATTTGCTTTCTCAAGTAAGCAAGTCTGAGGCATAAACAGACTATGTTCGTTCCTGCAGCGGATCAGCAAGATGTGCGGCCTGAGCAAGGGATATACAAACCACTGCATCCGCGTCACTCGGAAACCACTGCTGATCTGAAAGATTCAGGCTATTCTGTGTCTGACATAATAAGCATTACTGGCCAACAAACGGAGTCTACTGTGCGGCGATATCTTTCCCGGAAGCGTAACAGCGCCATTCGAGACATGGCAACTATACTGTGAGGGTTACGTTAGAACTACGCGGTGTGAATGCCGGCAGCAGTGGTACCTGCGTCTCAACTAGCAGCAAAAGCATCATCAGCCACGAGACAACAACTGTTCGTGAGAATACCAATTGCATGATCGTATCAATAAGTAGTAGGAATACGTGACAGGGCAATAATATCTGTGTTCAACACGTTTTGTGAAAAAATGAATAGCGAAGTAATGCGGAATTGTCAACAGACTCGAAAAACAAAGTCCATCAAAACGCACAGGGAGAACTTTGAGTCAGAGTTCCGAAGGCACTGGACTCAGAGGATGGGAAAATCAGCCAAGCTCAGCCACTTCTATTACATGCTTAAGAAAGATTTCTTTAGAGAAAAGTACCTAACAATAATCTCTAACCCAGAACATATTCTCTTTAGATGCGATTGGTTATTATGTATTTGGTTACTATGTAGGTCAGATGAAACCGTTTATGTTCCAATTAGAAATAAATTCATAGAGAAAGTGAAAGGTACTGTTCGAAATTTAGAAAGCCTAATAGCCGATGACAAAATTGTGTATTTAATCACACAGGAAAGCACAGAATTAACAGAAAGTTTTGTGGAATTCATAGAACGCATACTTAAAGCTAGATAAAAAAGCCACGCTCTGAGGCCCATAGTTAGAATGCTTGGTTATACTCGTAGTTTGAGTTTTATTTTTCTTATATTTGATCGTAACTCGCAAAAGCACAATAGCTATTCTCTTTTCTGGAGCGAAGTGATTTCAGTCACAGTTTTAATTTTCTCTTTAAATTTCATTTTTTGTTTTAATGCCTTTGTTTACAAATTTCTAATATTTTATTCACCTAAAATAAATATTATGCATGCTACTGCTTTTCTATCGCCTTAAAAAAAAATCGAATTGTTCAGCCTTGTTACCAACATCAAATAAACAAAAAATCAGCTCCCAATCGGCGTGCGCACTTCAATAATAATAATATACCTTTTTGCGATTTAATTCGTCCAAACTGCAAAACCTTTCGTCCACAAATGCTTTCTTAATGGGAGCTAAATTTAGATCATACCATAGACAACTGTGTTCACGCAAAACGGTTCATCCAGTTTGTAAAACATTTCGTCCCCTAGACTAGAGACCGAGTGTACTTTTCCTACCATCCATAGTTAACACCCAATTGACAGTTCGCTTTTGCTACCACTACAGCTACAGCAACGCATATCTTCTATTCTGAACCCGGCAAAACAGTCGAAGATGAACCAAGGCCCCTACGATCCAGTGTCAAACGAAGACCGCAGGCGATTAGCCTTGGCCCTTGGCCGTTGAAGAAGGCCGCGATTGGAAACAACTGGCCGATATCCTTGGGATCAAGAGAAAGACAGCCAAAACGATTGTCGACACCTACGTTCAAACCGGGCGCATTGAGAAGCTTCCATCAGCAGGTGGCCGTCCGAAGCAACTTCAAGAGCAGCAGATTGAGTCAATCATCGAGTTCCTCGAGGCAAACCCGTCCGCGACATTACAAATGATGCGGAACCATATGATGCAACTTGGCAATGAAGGCCAACTTCCTCATGTCTCAACCATAAGTCGAGCACTTGACAAACAGCTGGTGACTTTGAAGCTGGCTAGGTTACGTTTGATTACGTTTAGATTACGTTTGATTGGAACGACCCAGTTGTGAAGGCGGCGAGATGTGAGTACGCACAGTGGATGATGAACATAGGACACGACAGGAACCAGATTTTTCTCGATGAGTTCGGGCTGAACCTGTGGACGGCGAGAACTCAAGGATGGGCATATCGAGGCCAGCCTGCGGTGAGAACGGTATGTGGCCAGCGCGGACAAAACCTGACTCTCTGCTTGGCCATATCTCCACAATGGGGACTTGTTCACTATGCGCTGGTGGAAGGAGGTTTTCAAGCTCAAAATTTGCAGACTTCTTAGTAGAGCTGGATGTCCTGGTGGAGGCTGAGTGGGTGGCGATCTTTGATGGGGCCCGCGCTCACCTTCAAGTCCCTGGACTTTCACCGCAACACAGCACCTATCGATTGCCACCGTACTCTCCGTATCTCAACCCAACTGAGCGCGCAGGGTCTTCTCTGAAGGCATCAGTGAAGAGGGCACTGTCAGTTCCCGCTATTCAGCACGAGCTCTCTAATCGGCAAGCTGCTGCTGCAGCGAACCTGACTCTGCATGCCTGGCGGATGCACATTTTGAATAGAGAGGTCGAAGCTGCACTGCACGTGATTACACAGGAGAAGTGCCAGCAATGGACCAATCACACTGTGGGTTACTACGGCCGCTGTTTGGACAACGAAGACATTTTGAACTAACATTCTAACAAGAGACACTGTTTTTGCTTTGTTCAATATCTCGTGATACCAAATAAAGTCGCTCCGTTTAACTGTTAGCTGTTTGGACGAAGGGTTTTAGACGAAATGTTTTACAAACTGGATGAACCGTTTTGCGTGAACACAGTTGTCTATGGTATAATCTAAATTTAGCTCCCATTAAGAAAACGTTAGTGGACGAAGGGTTTTGCAGTTTGGACGAATTCAATCGCAAAAAAGTATAATAATAGTATTCGTATTCGTATTCTAACATTACGAGCGTATACGTATTTGTTTCGCTTTTTACTTGTTGTTCTAGTATTCATATTTTTCTTTCCTGCGAAAATCGTCTGCACGCACTCATTGGGCCGTATGAATAAAACATGAGAAAATCTTTAAAGATTATCTTTCGAGCCAAGAATTTCTTTAAAGAAATTCTTTTCCGGCAAGAAAATCTGTTGGAGAAAATCTTACGAGTCAAGATATTCTAGAAAAGACATGAATAAAAGTTTCTCGGCTCGTGAGATTTTCTCGGCGACTGCCACTTGGCTGAAAGTTGTCTAGGGCCCAAACCAAGATGTCGGTGACGTGGAATCGACGGCCGTCTCCTCAGGCTTGGGCGCAGCCCATGCTGTGTCTATGGATAAAACCACGTGAACACCGAAAATCCGTCCAGAAAAATCCTACTAGAAAGTGGCAAAATCCATGTGGAGTTTACCTGAACATCAGGTGACAGGAAAGTCACTTTGCTTTGAAATTTTACCCTGAGATTGAGCGTCCTGGCATCGAATGGTTGCCCAATTTTTTACATGTATATCGTGATTACTCTTTGCAGGAGCCCAGAAACAATTGCTCAGGTACCGCAGCGTGATCTCCATCTTCTGTTTCGGTGTCAGCGCACCGCCCCTTGTCTCGGAAGTATGTCCTAGGAAGCGCGTTGTCAGAAAGGTCACGTGATCCTCAGTGAATCGATGAAGCTGTCTATATGTCTCCACTGGAGTGGCCTGTCGGGGCAGGTACTCCTTGGTCTTTCTGATCTGAAGGAACATCTCGTGTCTCGTGTTATGGGCGCTGAAGATTCGCTTGAGCCAGAGAAAGAGTTGCTCGCATAAAACTCAAGTGTCGGCTCTCTCGGCGAGAAAATCACGTCTTTTATTCATCAGAAAGCAAGAAAATCTTTTCCTCGTGAGATTTTCTTGCCGAGCAAATCTTTTCTTGTGAAAGCTCGAGATTTTCTTGGCGAGAAAATCTTGCAAGAAACTCGCAGTTTTTTATTCTTATAAACGCAAGAAATTCTTGGATTTCTTGCAAGAAAAAAATTTCATTTTTTTATTCATACGGCCCATTGAACGCGTAATATGAGTCAATAAAGATTAGACCATAGTCTATGGCCAAATATCTGCTCTAGCGTGTGACAGTCAGAAGCGTTGCCAGTAGGCTTGGTCCATTTGACAATAGCTCTACAATGATAATTTCCTCGATCTATCATTAAAGTCTATAGTGTTATTTAATTTATTAAAGTTAGTCCTGAACAGAGTCACATCAAACCTGAATCAAGCCAGACCAGACAAAGCTGAAATCGAATATACGGCATGGCCACCCGATTAATTGCTATGTGCTGCTATCTGCTAGTACTGACCTGCGGTGAGGTCCTGGCAATATTAACAGTTCTATCCCTGAGTCTGCACCACAAGGTGGGCATGCAGGGTAGAAGCGCTACGCATATACAGATCAGCAGCATCGATTGCATTATGTACAAGGTCACAGTGTCAGGGTTTTTCATCACTGGCGAGTCGATCTTAGGTGAGAGCTTGACAATAACCTCTTGATTGTACTACTAGCTTGACAATAATCTCTTGATTGTACTACTAGCTTGACAATAATCTCTTGATTGTACTACTAGCTTGACAATAACCTCTTGATTGTACTACTAGCTTGACAATAACCTCTTGATTGTACTACTAGCTTGACAATAACCTCTTGATTGTACTACTAGCTTGACAATAACCATTTTGATTGTACTACTAGCTTGACAATAACCTCTTGATTGTACTACTAGCTTGACAATAACCTCTTGATTGTACTACTAGATTGACAATAACCTCTTGATTGTACTACTAGCTTGACAATAACCTCTTGATTGTACTACTAGCTTGACAATAATGTCTTGATTGTACTACTAGCTTGACAATAATCTCTTGATTGTACTACTAGCTTGACAATAACCTCTTGATTGTACTACTAGCTTGACAATAACCTCTTGATTGTACTACTAGCTTGACAATAATCTCTTGATTGTACTACTAGCTTGACAATAACCTCTTGATTGTACTACTAGCTTGACAATAACCTCTTGATTGTACTACTAGCTTGACAATAACCATTTTGATTGTACTACTAGCTTGACAATAACCTTTTGATTGTACTACTAGCTTGACAATAACCTTTTGATTGTACTACTAGCTTGACAATAACCTCTTGATTGTACTACTAGCTTGACAATAACCTCTTGATTGAACTACTAGCTTGACAATAACCTTTTGATTGTACTACTAGCTTGACAATAACCTCTTGATTGTACTACTAGCTTGACAATAACCTCTTGATTGTACTACTAGCTTGACAATAACCTTTTGATTGTACTACTAGCTTGACAATAACCATTTTGATTGTACTACTAGCTTGACAATAACCATTTTGATTGTACTACTAGCTTGACAATAACCTTTTGATTGTACTAAGTTGAAAATTACAACCCTAGGTCAAATTTTGTAAACTCGTTTGTGTTAAAAAACCATGCAATGACTCCTGATTGAACTGAAAACTGATTCATTAGAACCACTCTGTGCCAATCCTTACAGTAGGAATCCTGGGCGCCTTCACAACGGTATTCAGGTTTCGAAGAATAGAGAACATTGTCTGCGGCTACAGTTTCATCGTGGTCAACTTTTACCTGCTGGGTGCCATTTTAACTTTGCATAGGGATCCCTTCGTGCCGAAACTTCAGAGTAAGAGCCTTGAAAAACGTATTGTGCCTTTCCAATAAAATCTCTCAGTGGTCAGTAAACGCACACATATCTCAATGGACGCTAAACCGTGAATCCTAGGCCATATTGACAGCCGTGGATGAGACAGGCGAGAGATAAGACAAGGAAGAGATGAGACAAGGAAGAGATGGGACAATGGAGAAATGAGACAAGAGAGAGAGAGATGAGACACTGGAGATATGAGACAGGAGATAGATGAGACAAGGATGAGATGAGACACGGGAAAGATGAGACACGGGAAAGATGTGACAGGTGAGAGTAGATACTGGAAAGGGCAATGAGGCTGAATTCTAGACTGTACGAGCGTATTTCCCGTGCTGTATTTAGCTCACAGGTCATGGGTTTCTGACTGAATGTAGTGACTGTCAATACCTTATCAAAGTCTGTCTGATCAGGGTATAGAAATGTACTCTCAATATTTCAAAAATTATCAATGCAGGCTCGAACTTTCTAATAGATGCAACCAATCCAGACGTGACTGAGAAGTGCAATAAACTAATGCCTTGGGGCTTGGATCCCATTGTACTTGTGATTCTGCTGAACTGCTACCTGAGAATCTTCCAGTTCACTTGCTGCCTACTCTACCTGAGAAACAGTTCTCTGCTACCCTACTACTTTGCCTCGGACAACTGATGTGCTACCTTAGTCTATTAATTATGAACGTACTTTGTTTGTTAATCTGATGTTGTTTAAATTTCTAGCCCCTAAATTACAAATGATCCAATCTCTGTAGTAATTTCAGCTTACAATTCTAACCATATTTATGTATTGTTAGAATGTGCTTACTTCAAGTAGCGAGAATTTGACAACAAAAAGTTTTCAACGCACATCGAGTAAAAAAATTAAATCCAAGAATCAAGAGTCATGTTAGGATACTAGGTCTATAATGAAAACTATAATTAAATTATTTATTTTCGCCAGCAAAACTAGTCAATGGAATACAAAAATTGTGATAAAAAATTCCATGCAGCTAGTAGTGCATTAAGGCATCCAGAATGCAATTGAGTTTGACTTGAGTTCCAATTTAAAAAATTCAACTTATGCGACACCTACAAATCAATGCAGCACAAAGCAGTGCGCGTCTAGTGCAGAAAAATCGTCAAATTTAGAACGGATTCAGTTGGCCAGTTCAAGGATACTTCACGATAGTGACCTCCATGTCCTGATAGTCGAACTTGTTCTTGCGCAGGTCCACATAGTAAGATGTGTCGGTGATGTATGAGACTCCGTCTCCGCGAAGTGAGGCCGAAACAGATACGGAGTAGGGAGTGTAAGGCGTGCTGTCTGGGATGACGGCCTCCAGGCTGAATGGGATCTTGCCGCCATTTGAAGTGTAGGTTGATGACACAGACTCGAGTGTCTTGCTAGTCAGCCGCTTGGAAGGCGCGTCCAATAGCGAGATGTCCTGCATCTGAACCGTCAGCCTGGCATTCGCTGGCAAAGTCGGTAGCGAGGGGTTCAAAAGGATAAAGCCGGAAACTCGCGTTACTCGGCCAGAGCTGCTGACGCGATCGGCATCGTCATCGGGTCGACTCCTGTGAACATGAGGCGCAGTTATATGCTGGCTTCTTTATATCTCGTATATATATACATATTTACGAATTTCTGCTGCGAAGAAGACTGTCTTTGACGTATTAAGTGACCCAATTAAAAATTCTACTCACCTGCTGTTGCAACACCAAGTCTGTGGCACTGCAATGAGTAAAGATAGTACCAGCGCGAGGCCTAGCTGTTTAAGAGCCATTCTCTGTACGCTTTGTAATTAGGCTGGAGTGTCAACGTGAATCCTTAGTAGTGTTGGGGCATATTTTCCGCGCTTCAGCCATATATACAGGTGACTACATGTGTGGCAAAACAAGAGCTCTTATCTTATCAGCTCTTTCCTTACTCAACTCTGTTATCCAGCTGACCTCGGACAAGCCTTTCCGCTCCACTGTACGACACTGGCGCACTCGATCAGTGCGTGCGCGCACCAGAAAAGAGGACCGAAGGCCACCCCTCTCAGACTGTCAACAAGTTGGTCATTCTTGCTGTGCAGCTTGAGTAAGCCGCTAGCCTGCATGCGGGGCAGTCATCAGCTGAGGTGACTAAGTCTGCGCAGATCGATTAGCATTAGAGTCGATACAAAGCCTAACGCTGGAGTCATGTGAATTAGCACTCTGAGGCGAACCCTGAAAGCTAAGATTTGGATTCTTACTGAGTCGATTAGATCTCGTCTGTATTTGGGCTTCACAACTAATTGATACATGGAATGCCGCAGTTATCTACTAGTAAGGCTCGGAAAATTATTCTGAAGTTGTCTTGCAGTGCACCCAATAATGTGAAATGCTTGCTCTAGAATAGGCACTGTTGAAAGAATAGGTCTCAGATTTATGTATTTCTCTCATAAACACCAAATATAGGATATAAGGCATAAAACTTTCTGATCCATCCAATATGATATTTGCGTAACCTTAATAATAAATAATATTATTTTGCAGGAGGGCTGCGGGCAATGGCACGTCATTTTGTGACACTGGACCCACATCTAGCGAAGTGGCAATTCTCCCATTACACTGAGGACATCCGTACGCACGCACTTGCTCACACATGTGTGTACATCTCATCGTCAGGCACTGTACACTCACTGTGTCTTGGATGTTGGCCCTCAATGACGTAAATTTTACGACGAACCTCGATCCAAGCCTTCTCTCCGCGTCTGCATCCCAAACGAACGCTGCGGAATCGAGCTCAGGGACCATAGTGCGAGAGGCAACCGTGTTAGACCACTCTGTCACTCCACCCCTTGTACTTAACCTAACCTAGACAAATCTTGCAATATAGTTTATCGAGTACCTTAGTGAATCCAAATACAGGAGCTTGCATTGGCTGCTAGGCAACCAGGCCAATAGCGCACCAGATATTCCAGTCTACCTGGCGAAATCCCCTGGCATCAGCATTTATTGCAAAGTGTTAAAGGCATTTTTCCATCAAGGCTTTGTTCTATAAGCCATCTGTCACTCACTCATACGAAATGATTCTAGCACTGCTACTGCTCAACCCTCTTCTTTTCCATATCTGCCAGTGCGACCAGCAAGTGTTTTGTCGCAATGGCACTTTCAATCTCGCGGTAATACAAAACTCCGAATTCAAATGCCTCGGCAGTCCGGAGGAGGAAATCGTTACAGAGGCGCAGTTCTTACGCGGTCTCGCAGTCTCCTACACCATCAACCGCATCAATGCGGAGCAGCTGCGCCCGGAGCTTAGGGCGCGCAATTGGAGCTTCGGCTTCGTTCACTTAGATCCCTGCATGTCCTCGACTGCAGTTGTCAGCCTGGCAAAAAATCTTCGCCCGGCCTGGCAGCACAATGCCCTGGCCGCTGAGGCTGGCTCATTCTGTTCGCTGCGCTTCAGCGGTGTTGACGAATCCGTCTACCTGGTCCTCGCCGCAGCAGCAGGCTGGTACAGCAGCACAACCGATATTGTCTCGCGCCTGCTGTCGCCCTACGGACTACTCCAGGTATCCACTGAGTCCAGCAGTGACGCCTTCTCTGACCGGTTGCAGTATCCGAACGTTTACAGGCTGGTATCACCGGACCGCTACCAGGCCAGTGCGGCGGTACAGCTTGTCAGACACTTCGGCTGGAACTACGTGGCCATAATCCATCGAGACGACGTCTACGGTCGAGGTCTCGCTCAAAACACTCGGCTGCTACTGACTGCCTCTGCGGAAGCTAACTCCACCAGCACAAGCGCAGAGCGGGTGTGTGTTGCATTCACTCTTCCGCTAAACCAGCTCGCACCAGTATCAGATGCCATTGAGGCGATAGAATCTCGCAAAAACCTCACTGTGTTCATTATATATGAATTGTTTAGCTTGGTGTCGGAGAAGCTTCTTATGCATATTGCAGCTCGTGGAGGAACTATCATTACCTCCGATACAAACGCAGAGCCATACAAGAATTACACCCGCGGCGCATTCTATGTGGCATTTCCTCAGTTTCCAGTGCCAGGGCTGCTCCAATTTTATCACTCGATGACACTTGCTCAGTTGGCAGATTTCCCTTTTGGTCGGCAGCTACAGCGAGTGCTTTCCGCTGGCAACTGCACCACTGATGGCGGAACTTCTATGGCAGCTTGCAGTGCCAAGGTTGCCTCATTGTCGCATCTGTCCATCAGTTCAGAAGTAGCGCCCCTAGCACGTATGGTGGACTCACTGCGAATCATCGCCGACAGCATCCAAACGGTTGCACTTAGTCCCGCATGCATGCCAAGCGTTGCAGCAGCCAATCTTAGCAAGCTGTTGGGATGCATCAACGGAGCAAGGATGTCCGCAGTCCTCGCCACGTCAAACTTCTCGGCTGACATGCGTCGACTTATTGTCTCTGGGTTTGACGACTTCGATGCAAGCGGCGATGCGGCACCGGCGTACGACATTCGTCGCGAGCAAGCCACCGGCGACCTCACTTTGGTGGCTCGTTGGACACAGCGATCTGGACTCGTTTTTGTTGCCAATTCATCCACCCAGCCATCATTCTGCAGCCCGCCCTGTCCAACAAACCACATGCGCGTTCCCATCGATGCCTGCTGCTTCACGTGCCGTGCCTGCTTCCGTGGAGAGGTTGCTGCACAGAACGGATTCGCTTGTCAAGCGTGTCCCGCGCTCACCTGGCCGGAGGCTGACACCTGTCGACCGTTGCCCATCGCTGGCTGGCGCGACGACTTCGTTTTGCCTGGATTGCTCATCTGCGCCGGACTCATGGTAGCTACAACGGTGGCTGCGCTGCTTCTGCTGCTGCATCGGCGACAGCACCAACTGGTCAAGGCATCGTCGGTGCAGTTGTCGGTATGGCAGTGCTGACAAAGCAAAAACGTAGCTGATTAGAAATTTTATTATAAACTCTTTAGCTCGATTTCCCTTGCACAGGTGGCGTGCCTATGCGGCAGCTTGATTGGTCTGTCTGGTCTCTCTCTGATCGCCCTGGAATCCTCCAACGCGGCTTGCGGCTGCATGAACGCAGCCAGCCAGCTTGGGCTGTCTGTGTGTTACGCGAGCCAGCTGGTCAAGACGCTGCGCATCCAGCTGGTGTTCCAGGCGTCCAGGGCTGGAAGACCGGCGCCGCAGTTGGCCAGACAGCAGCCGATGCTTGCTCTTTTAGGGGGGCTCATTCTGCTAATGGTGAGAACTGTTTCAGTAGCTCTTTGAATTAATGCTTCGTTTAACAACTTTAGTCTAATCTGAAGCTTTCACGATCTTGCAGTACGTTTTTTTACCAAGGGTAGGCTGTAGCATAGTGGTTATGTGAGGTGGGTTGGAATTCTGACTGAAAGGTTGCTAGTTCGAATCTCAGCCCAATGGAGACAATTTCCTTGAGCAAGTTGCTTCTTGTTTCATATTGGTCACTTCGCCCAACTGTAAAACGGGAAACAGCTTTAGCATAGGCATAGATTTTGGTGAGTGTGTGGGCCCCTCCCCCAGTCTATTGACTGAACAGCAGTATGCAACCTTTGAAAGCAATATCTAGCTTACCAAAGAAGCACACACACGAACGCTTTGACACTTGAAAAAACTACGAGGCGTAAACGTCACATTGTGTTGATTTGCATAAAATCTCGCCACAGGCTGGCGTAATTCTGGGCAGTAGCCTTGGCTGGCCGATCGTATCGCGACTACGCCAGACAACTATGTCAATAGAGGCAAGCGCCCAACCCTCGGTGGAGCGCCAGTGCGACCTGATGTCGGCCGGCTTCTGGACTCCACTTGGCTGCAACCTGGCCCTCCTGGGGGCCACCTGCCTGCTGGCCCTGCGCAGTCGCCAGCTGCCGGACAACTTTCACGACAGCAAGTGCATCCTCGCTGCTGGCATCTCGGCGCTCTTCCTCTGGGCGTCCTTCGCTCCGGCCGCCCTGACTGCAACATCGCTGGCCACCGCTGTCAAGCTGATGGTGTTCTCATGCGTACTCACCCACGGCCTGCTGCTGAGTATCATGTTTGCACCGAAGCTTTACGCGGCGTACGCTGTGCCCGAGTCGCAGTGCAACGTCAAGTTCTACACTACCAACAATGGCGTCTGGAATAATGAAGCAAGTTGAACTTTTTGACCAAAATGATCAAGCTAACTTGATATTTCTTTAACATATATTTATTTGTGTCGCACAAAAGTGCTATATTATGGTTTTCTAAAGTAAAAATAAAATTACTTTTGTAGCGGCGAGACAATATGCGAGCGCCAGTGCAGTAGCACTCAAAACCCCTCAACCTCCGTCTAGTTGAGGTGGGGTTGGTGCAACCAGCCTACTCGCTAAGCCGGGGGTTTGGCGAAGTCTGTCACGCACCTCTTCGCACCTCCCTAGGCCACATATCCTGCGCTGGTTGTAAATATGCGCAATGCAGCACACCATCTTCGCTATAATTGGCGTATTACTATTCGATTAATGCATAATTCTGTTGCCCATCACCTAACTATTGGTACTTTCTAAACCGAAACTTCAAGGCGGTCGATGATTGCAAATTATCGCTTTACATTCAGTGAAATCTACCTCGATATTTACCTAGACCTCTTTGGCTATCGATTTCGACTCCTAGATTAGCAATTTAGAACCAACCTTAGAAGGGCTGGTTTTCCGTGACGAAGAAAAAGTATCTAAAGTAGAAAACTGTCCTCAAGGAGACCTCTGGAAAGTCAAGCGCCTTGAAGAATTTCGTAAGAATCAGTAATTAAGTATTCTCTGAAAAAGTGCACCCTACTATTGATAATAGAATCGTAAGGAATTAAAAGGGTGTGAATGCGATTTTACGTCATAACGTTTTTCCGTTACGAAGACTTCAGAAACATTGTTGAATGCTTAATATGTTCTTTGTCTGTACGCTATTTCTGTACTTTTATAAAAATGCAATAAACAACTAAGCTGGGTTAGATCTTTGGTTAGGCAGTGTAATTGGATAGAATTTAATTATCTAATCCCATATGCCATTTAGCTTTCAGATAAAGTGTTTAAACAGCACTCGAGTAGAACGAACTGAAGACTCTTTTGTTTTACAATCTATTCTTTAAATTCGCTTTTTGTCGATATTACTTAGTGATATGTTGCTGGGTGCACTATTAATTCGCGCATGCATTGTTATGATCGCTAATTCACCTGTCTGAAGCTGCGCATGTGACGTAGATACATGTGGCACGCTGTGAGCTGCTATCAATATGGCATTGTAAAAATCTCAAGGTCATTGTCACAAATCAATAAATCAGGTTGGATAGAAAAGAGAAAATATTCACTGCAGATATTCTATGCCTGGGCTGCAGGTAAAACATGCAAAAGGAGCACAAAGGGCATTGATCCGTCCACAGCGGAGCTGTTTGATTTGTAAAACTCGACTGATGTCAGGCAACTCGTCTGTTGGTGCTACTTGCAAAAGTACAAAGCGCTTCACCAAAACGCATTTAATTACGTTGATGGAAAATAAATACTGAGAGAATTAAATGGCACGAACTCTTGTAATCGACCCAATTAACCGAGTAGGACCCTTTCAAAGTAGGCAAAAAAACTACTCAAACTCTGTATGCACTACTCCTGATCTGGACAATCGGGACGATAAATTTTTAATTAATGGTCGGAAAGGCCCTATTGTACTGATTCGAAATTACGATGCCCTATTCCTAGGACATACTCGTATATAGGTTGGCGGAGAATCGTGACTGCCGTTGGCTTTCGTTCCATGCGTCCCAAGAAAAGTAAAATTGTGTTTTTGTGTACTAGCCCGCTACACCGGGAGCCGGGCCCTGGAGGAACTCGTCGGGCGAGGCTAACCGAAGTTGATGGCTGAACAAAGCCGCGCCCAGAGAGCAGCTGGGGTAAGCCTGGTCACGAACACGGGACACTTGAAAAGTTATCCGACCGATTCAGTAGCGGCACTGCAGCGACGACAAAGAGGCGGCGACATAGGGTCGAGCCTCGCCGCGTAGGAAGCTAGGAGCTTGAGTGTCCCGAGCGTAATTGGGCCAAGGTGGTTCCTTAGCGTCGGCTGCTGAGAAGTCGCTCAGTGGTGTCGATAGAAGGTGTGTTGGTTCGCAGTACGGGGTTGATGAAGAGCTCGATGCGAACAAAAAAAATGGCTGACTGAATGGAGTGAGGAACGCGCGAAGGGATGGCCGATTGTATATGATAGAAACGTGATGTCGTGGGTAGCCAAGTTTGGTGAAAATAGATACAATGAG
Source organism: Macrostomum hystrix (assembly GCA_950097015.1). Taxonomy (NCBI): domain Eukaryota; kingdom Metazoa; phylum Platyhelminthes; family Macrostomidae; genus Macrostomum; species Macrostomum hystrix. Next base: position 9,521,178 of record CATNEN010000039.1, on the reverse strand, counting down.
TAACTTTTCAAGGCTACTTAGGACGCATGAATTTGATAATTTTTTTGCGAAAAATGTAAACAACTTTATTGTTCGCGTTAGGCCTCAACGCAGCTATTATCAGGCTATCGACTGCCTCAGTAGTTTAATTTGTCTTCTTGGGTTAGAAATGTGAAATTGGGAGTTTCCTCTGAAATTTATTAGCAAAATTTGAACGGGCGGTACTAAAACTATATTCCAACCGCACTTAACAGTAGAACTACCAAGGGGGGATTTATTGACAATTTTTGGCAAAACAAAGGGGGACTGTTTTTTGCCCCCCGCCCTGACAACTTTTTGTGCTGCACCCGAACTGAGCAACGTAAGCACACGAAACTCAAGAACGCGCGGGCCAACTTTCTGTTGCGCATCTTCTGAAACAAGAATGGTTCTTGCTGAAGGTCTGATTTTTCCCACAAGAGCTAGTGTATTTCAAACACATATACACGAATTAGCACTGCGCCTCAGTGCGGCCTTGCCTGCCTTCAAAATTTATCAGCATGTAACCCGCATCATCTCCATCTTCGGTGGTCACCTGCCTTAATAGGACTTGCTGGAAACCTTCAAGGACTACAACAGGTGGGACTAGGCCACTATGGACAGACTGGCGCGCATTTCTCCGATTTCACTGATCTCACTGATTTCACTGATTTCACTGATCTCACGACTTCACTGATTTCACTGATTTCACTGATCTCACGATTTCACTGATCTCACTGATTTCACTGATTTCACTGATCTCACTGATCTCACGACTTCACTGATTTCACTGATTTCACTGATTTCACTGATTTCACTTATCTCACTGATTTCACTTATCTCACTGATTTCACTGATTTCACTGATTTCACTGATTTCACTTATCTCACTGATTTCACTGATTTCACTTATCTCACTGATTTCACTGATTTCACTGATTTCACTTATCTCACTGATTTCACTGATTTCACTTATCTCACTGATTTCACTGATTTCACTGTGCCAAAACTTATATTTTTGGCACTTACAGCTCAATATTTTCTCATTTAGCTAGATAACTTATGGTTTCCTATTCTAAACGAGGATTTACGACATAACTTTCGGCTGAACAATCTTTAACTGAATAGTTAGACTCAGCTCGCTCGCGCTTCCCTCCTAAGCATATCTAGTGGGGAAATTTGCTGTGTTCTAATTGATTTTGCAGGACTATTGCCAGTGCAATTCAGCATAGAGTCACTGTCGATTTTGTCTTGATGCCTGCATCGCTGAATTCTGGGTCTGTTTGGAAATGATTAGTGATAGAAAATAATGGACATATACATGCGATTCAATGCTATTGAGTATACTTGTGACAGCATGGGACTGCTGAAGAATGATAATCACCTGCAAATCTGAAGTGAATAAAGATTTTCAGTGTCTGTGCAAACTTTTAATTCTAGAGGACTGTCAAAGGTCTTAGCATTGTCAAGCATCCCACGTACTCCCCCCAGCGAACACAGAATGTTGAGTGTGTTGTGTACTTTTATTTGAGGGTGGATATGTTAGCCCCACTTTGCGCACTATGAACCGCTAGTCGCTGCTTAGCAACAAGCGCAAAGGCCAGGCTTGTCAGCGTTTCTTTGTTGCAAGTCTTGCCTCGGCAATCCTTGATGCATTGTCCCACAAGCCGCAACGGAACAACGGAAGGCACTGTCCATTGTCGACTTGCATGCTCGGGCTCACAAAGATGCATTGCATTGTGCGATTTCGGTCCAACCTTGGGTTGTATTGTGAACCGACTGTGTACTTCTGCGGTACCGCCTCCCCCATGCGGGGGCGCCAGCCTCCACATTTTTCTTAACCTTTGCGCAGCCGCCCACGCGGTAAAGACTTTAATATCCCAAAGCAAAGGTCCGACGCTGACCTTACCCTTATGATTCAGTTGTTTTTAAAGTGATTTTGCTTAATAATGACCTTTGCAAACTCATTTTTGTCATCACAACTTCTCAAATGCTCCGATGTAACCTATAGATATATAAAAATTTCAATCAGCCCAGTTGCCTAGAAGACAAAAGACCAGTACAGCTGTTCAGTCCATAGACTGGTGGAGACAACCACAAACACCGAATTTCAACCCCAGCTGATGTAGGGACCCATTTTATAGAAAGACACAAATGGTTTAATTCTTAGGCTGCGATTCGAACTCCAGACTACATTGTTTTGTATATAAAACAAAAAGAATACACATTTGCATGCTTTATGCTCACTGATATGCTCCTGACAAGCTTTAACAAACTTTTTTCGACCTAACAGTTGAGGGGAGGTAAGTGGCAGATCAGTAAAAGCGTCCGACTCTCACGCCAAGGTCCCTGAGCTCGATTTCGCGGCGATGTCTAGGCCAGTGCCGGCTCACACTTATTCGGGGCGCAGCCGCGGATAGAAGGCTGGCTAGTCGTCATTGAGAACCTACTCCACTAGGCGCATTGCGAGCTTACATTGTGAAGATCCGATAAAGCTTGCATTTCCCTAAGCTTAAACTTAAGTGCCGCACTATTCGCTGCTGAGAAATATGGACCAAATTTTAAACTTGTTTCCAAATTTTTATAGTTGGACCCCCTCTAACTCTCGTTGACTAATGAATTCCGACACGATTCATGAGTTAGTCACCTGTGTGTAAGCCTTTCAGTCCTGTGAGTCAAACGTGTTGAAAAGTTACACTGATTCGTTTTTAGTATGATAGAATCGAACAATCATGGCTTACGAAAGGCTTCTGTAGAATTATCTGCTTCGTTATTTTTTCTAAATACTAAAACTACAAATAGTTTCTGTCATGATCGTTGGCATAAAAACTGTCTATGGCCCAAACAAGGGCCACCTTTCAGGGCGACGGCGCGCTGCAAATTACAACTCGAACTCACATTGATTTACAAAACATTAGCGAAGCACTACGTTAATTGTCACTCTGTAAGAATTTGGTTCATGATGAACCACTGGGCTGCCCTGATGAACTTAAGTTCATGGGAACTGTATATTGTAAATCGTGATAATGCATATTTGAATAATGATGTCTGCTCTGAATTGCCGTGTGTGAGCGTGTGGGTGTGACCTCCAGATCGACTTGAGAAGCCGCCCCCGCAAAACTTGCCCTTACCGCAGCTTTTTTCTCAGACAGATATGGCCGGATACAGCCGAAGCAAGGCCACAGATACATGCAGGAGGGTATGTCGCGACCTTGCCATAGCAACTGCGGCTACCGAGATTCATTTGCAGCACTGAACGCCCCGAAGCGTGTGAGGGCGGCTGGTTGTCGGAAGTTCAACAATGCCAAGGCTGAATAGGAGGCAGGAAGTTTGGGGGCGGAAGACTGATGGGGCATTTCTGGGACTCCGAGAGGCTTGCAATGATGGCTCCAGGGGCCATGGGCACCAGCCATTGTTGCGTTCGCATTCTTTATAAATACCAGAGTAATAAGCATCTTCGCAAAGGGCACTGCACTTGTTCGCATGCGTAGGAGTGTGCCCTTACCGCCATAGTTTACGACAATAGCGCGCGCAATTTGAAGTTTTGTTATTCGTCCTTACAATGGAAAACAATGGCAGCACTGTCGGCGAGCCGCAGCACTGCGTTATGCTCTGCTTCGACTTGACCATCGGTCTTTGCATCGGTTTGGTTCTGTGCTCTGCAACATGGCTGTGGACCCAGGTTTCGAATCTCTCCGCACCTCTGATCTGCACTAGCGTCAAAGGACAGCCTGGGCCATGGGGCTTCCCTGTGTTCGGCCACCTGCCCAGGCTGGGCGCCCGGCCGCACGTTCGTCTGCTCGAATGGTCACGCGTTCACGGTAACTTTTACTTCATCCGCATGGGTCTCTGGCCGGCACTGATTGTCAATGGGACTGCCGAGATCAGACAGATCCTTACTTTACATGGCAGAGACGTCAGCGACCGACCTGACTGGCTCACTTTCCGCTCCATCAGCGGAGGTCGTTCGGTCGCATTCAGCTCAGGTACCTGGTACCTGCATGACAGGCGCCTCATGCACACTGGACTCAACCGCTACGACCGCAACTACTCGAGCATTGTTGAGGAAATCGCTTCAGAGGAGACGGCGCGCTTAATCAATGGCCTTTTGGATGAGTATGTCGATGGTCCGCGAAGCTTTATTAGCCACCTCAAGAAGTGGATGGGCTCGATTCTGTTTTCAATGATGCACGCACGATCTCCCGGATGGTTCTCAGAATGCGTCAGCAATTCGAAATCTCCTTTCGCGATGGCAATTGAGGCGGTGTACTCGCTCGTTAACAATGACTCCCTGCTGCTTTGCATGGCGGATATGATACCCCCTCTTGCCCGTCTGTTCCCCGGTAGGCTAGCTGAGTTTCGCAAAGTATCCGACAGGGTGGACAGTGTCACTGTCAACTTTGCCCATCGCGACGCTCAGAGTCGTCAGACTGATGAGGGGCCTCGTTGTCTGTCTGACCAGTTCAGCGACGTCTGCGATGAAGAAGCAGTTGGTCGACTGCTCACGGATGTCATGGGCGCCTCACTGAGTACCACAATATCGGTGGTCCGATGGATCCTTTTCTACCTGGCAATGCATCCGGACTGGCAGGCTAAAGTTGTGGACGAAATGCGGGACCAGCTGGGGCCGGATAGGCGCGTTGTCAGCTGGAGCGAGAAGCAACGCCTGCCGCGGCTGCGCGCATTCACAGCGGAGGTTCTTCGTCACTCCTGCGGCCTCCTGTTTCTTATTCCTCATTGTGCGGTGCGGGACTTCACCTTGCAGTGCGGCACACGCGTTACCAAGGGTACCATCATTTTGTGCAACATGTGGTCTGCCAGTCGCGACGCCAAAGTGTGGGTCCAGCCAGAGGATTTCAACCCTGGCCGCTTCCTGAACGAGGCGGGCGACTTCCTGGAGGCAGCCGGAGCTTTATTTCCGGCCTTCGGTGCCGGTTTCCGAAAGTGCGCCGGCACCAAGATAGCCATGCAGCTGCTGTACAACTTCACGCTGCGTCTGCTTTTTGAGTGCCGCGTCGAGTGCGCGACGGGCCGGATGCCTTTTCATTATCGTGTGTCGCCGCTGGGCATTGAAGCGCCGGAATTCCCTCTGCGGCTGATCCGACGTGGCAAGGAGAAGGCCTAATAAGGTCTCATAGTTTTATTAAAAAACTCTCCGTAAAGACTTTGATTGGTGACCTTTCTAATTAAAAATATTCGTCAAACAAAACAAAAACCTGTTACCTAGCGATCATCGTCGTTGCATGAACATGCGTCGAAAATGTTTTAATTACAGCAATAATCACCTGAGGAGCACATACACTGTTTTGCGTATTACCTTTTTTGTTTTTTAGGACTTCGTGACATTATTTTTTTTATACTTCCATAATTCATAATTTTTTAGCGAGTTATAATCGCTACGATCATACTGTGTTAATTCCTAGAAATGAGATTCTTTGAAACATGTAAGGCGCCTCATTTAAGTCATTGAAATTTGAAACTTGTGACTACCTTTAATTTTTTAATTTTTTTTATTTTGGTTCTTAATTTGCTCATATGTCATTTAAACTCATCTTGTGAGCCAATATGTGATCGAGAAATATATTTTCTTAGATATTTTAAAAGGAATAAAAAACTAATCAATTATTTATCATGATTTGCTTAAATAATAAAAGACTACGAATATTTGTTGTGTTTTGATCGGGCTTATAGAACACACACGAATTCAAACACACAAATATATCATCCTTTCTGCTCTTAATTTGAAAACTGACAATTAAGATAGGCACTGTCTACTACAAGTAGTAGCCCTTTGTGTCACGAATTAGAAATGGTTATTTTGATAACTAGTTTTAAGCAAATTGGGCTTTAGTTTGTTAAAGAAGAATTCTGTCTCCGGCTCGCCGTCGTCCTTGGTCATCGTTTGGACTGAATTCAGCCGAGGGTCATCTGGCTGCGCGAGCGGGCCGATTCCTCTGGAGGCAGCAGCAGGGCTCCCAGGCAGCCAGTGTGTCCGTTGGATACAAAGCGAACCGTCACGGGGCTCTGCATTGAAGTGACAACTTGGCATCCATTCAACAATTCGCGATTAGAATTCCAAAATTTAATGAAGGCAAGCTAGCTACGGGGCAGTTTTATCGTTAAAAAGTAGTTCCATTTTTAACGTGTACTATAGCGTAGGTACGGTTATTTTTATATAAAGTAACCAGCATCACAAGAAGCTCAGAATTTCATACTTTCTGATGGGGTGATTCTGGTTCTGTGATTCGGGTCTGGCCATCATGTGTGAAAGTATGAACTTCTGAGCTTTGAACTTTTGATGCTGGTGCTTGTCTATGGCTGGGACCAAAAAATGGACCAAAAAGCCGACCAGGTACCCGCTGCGTCTTGCCTTCACTGCAACCCTCCCGAGGAGGACACGCGGCACTTCCTGCTCGACTGCCCCAGGTGGGCCGATCAACGCCACAACCTCCTCCCTTCTTCTGGCTCAATGTCCCTCCTGTGGGAGGACCCGAATCGGGTGCGGATCTTCGTCGAGGCGACGGGCGCGCTGGCGCCCCCCCATATGCCTAGCGAGGGATCCGTACGCCAACAACAACAACAACAACAACAACAACCAGGTATTCAAGGTCTTTAGACTCATAAGGCTTAAATATTGTAACCCCACTTGAAATCGTTGTCTATGGTCTAGAACTGTTTTGGACTGCGCTTTGAGGCCTCGGCCAAAGCAAAGAACACTGCTTGGGCTGATGGAGCTACTCGAACTACCAACTGAAGCTTTTGTATTCTCAGTGCGAAACCCGCGAAGGCGAGTGCCCTGACACGTATAGAATAATACCCCCCCCCGATTTCGTTTCTTTGGCCTATAAAATCCGATTGCTTATTTTAGAGACGTTTAATGGGCGCCTTCAGAGCGAGGAATCGGTAGTCTGTGGTACAGACTACTTTAATTCCGAGACCATTACATCATATAATGGGCCTCAAATAAGCAATCTGATTTCATGTAAACAATAAACGCCGTTTAATTCACATTCTAACCATAGACTATGATTAATTAAACGGCGTTTATCATGTATGAAATTTGATTGCTTATTTTTCGGGGGCATCCCATCTGATTGATAGACATATAGGTTTAGACCATTTGGTTCCGATCATAGACAAATAAATAAATTTCTCACGAAGATACAGTCACGAAGCAGCCAGTCAGCCATGGTGGCAAAACGTAAAAGCCGAATTCGAAGTTCACTTCAATGTTCAATATAATGCTCCTTATTTCGAGGAGATTTCGAGAATGTCCTCGGCCACTCTCAATGGTCCTCGGCTCGCTTCGCTCGCATCGAGACCATTAAATGCAGCCTCGGACATTTTAACCACAGAATGCTTATTAAGTATAAGATAATACCCCCTAAAAACGTTTCTTTGGCCATGAAGTCGGCTGAGGACTCGTTTCTTGGCCGAGGCGCAACCGAGGCCAATAGAAACGAGTCTCGAAGCCGACTTCATGGCCATAGACAACGCTTTTGGGGGGTATTATCATATTTAATCTTAGGCATGGTACAGCCTGGAACCCTCCCGAAAGTTGACTATGGCCGTGAAGATATTCTGCGAGGCTACATAGTTAGCTGTTTATGTCCAAAAAGACAGTTTACTCGGCTGTTCAACTGAATCAATTGGCATGGAAAGCAGAGCGTCTTTAGACCCGTCGGAGTTTTTTATATCTGCTGAGCTGCTCGACTTCTACGAAGAGAAGCACGAAGGAGTCCAACGCTTCAAGATGATGACAAATGAAGACATTGAAAGAGAGCTGTTGGCAAGCGCACCTGCGTCAACGAGGAAAAAGGCCGATCGGGCTATGAGCGTCTTTACCGCATGGCACGAGGCCAAGAAGTCTGCTTGGGCAGATGGATCTGCTCCTGGTCTGATGGTGATTAAGAGTTGCGAAGAAATGAGCAAAGCCGATCTGAACTACCTGCTTAAGTTTTTTGTATTTGAAGTGCGAACCCACCAAGGCGAACGATACACCGCATCGACGTTAAAAGACCTGTTTTCGATGATCCAGTACTACTTTCAAAACACCCTAAAGAAGGATTGGAGTTTCTGGAAGGATCCTGAATTTTGCGAGAGTCGACGAGCGTTGGATGCCTCGATGAAGTTGTCAACGAGGGATGGAAAATGTGCTGGACTCCGTCGAGCTGAAGCAATTCCGTGGTCTGTCGAGGACGGCCTCTGGGGCTCCGAACTTCTTGGAGAGTCGACACCTCAAGCTCTGTCCAATGCGATTGTGTGGCTTGTTGGCAAGCACTTTGCTTTGCGTGGTGGTTCTGAGCTCAGAGATTTGCAATTTGAGAAGCAGATTCGACTGGATTGCGTCGATGGGAGCGAGTGCCTTATGTACGTGGACAATTCTGTGACGAAGACACACCAGGGCGGACTGAAAGGGTTGCGACGAGATCCGAAGGTCGTCCGTGCATTCCATTCTGATGGCCATGAGCGATGCATCGTGTGCATCTATAAGGCTTACATCGCGAAGCGACCTGAGGACTGTGACCAAGCGCTGTTTTTGTCGCCCAATCGGTTCTGGGCTCCGGGAAAGTCTGGTGGATGGTTCACGAAAACGCCGATGGGTCGACACTCTTTGGCCGGACTTGTGTCCAACCTGATGTCTAAGGCGGTGCCGGAAGATTCTGGACGGTACACCAACCAGAGCTTGCGGAAGACAACTGCTACCCGACTACACGACGCTGGCATTGAACGCGCGGACATTTGTCGGATCACAAGTCATAGTAGTAGTGCCGTTGAACGCTACATTGGCATGTCTGTTAGCATGCAACGTCGTACTAGTGCCATCATTGGCGGGAATTCGACGAGCAAGACTTCCGACGCCAATGAAGCGGCTCTCGCTGTGGCTCTGGCTGTGGATGGTCTAGAGACGCCTCTGGTGGCTCCCAACGCCAATGAAGCGGCTCTTGCTGTGGCTCTGGCTGTGGACGGTCCAGAGACGCCTCTGGTGGCTCCCAACGCCAATGAAGCGGCTCTTGCTGTGGCTCTGGCTGTGGATGGTCCAGAGACGCCTCTGGTGACTCCCGACGCCAAGAAAACGGATGTCGTCGCGCTAGAGAAGGTTGGAATTTCTGTTTTGGAACCGAAAGGCAAGAAAATATGAATAGAAGCTGACGGAGCTAACAACAAGGTAGTGATCTATTTCGACTAATGAAGAGCGTGTAGACTTGACAATTTCGTGTAACAATTCTTGTGATGTCTATCTGCCAGCTGTTGAGTTCGTGCTGTTCTGTCATGCTAATAAATTACTGTTCATTATGTTCTGCTTATCCTTAATTTTGAATTTTGCTATGTATAAGTTATCACCCACTTTTTTTATTTATTTTGGCCGGGAACGGCTGAGGACTCGTTTATTGGCCGAGGCGAGGCCGAGGCCGAGAGACGATGTCCGAAGACGTTTTCGGCCATAGATAAGTCAAACAAGTGGGTGATAATGTGTATTTATTCCACAGTTGAATCCAGATAATTGTCACCGGACCAGATAAATGTTTATCTGTCCCGGCCAGATAAATTTCAGCGGCCAAATAAATACATTTATCTGGTCTATGGGCCAATCCAACTGGGGACTAAATGGCGTTTAATGGCCCGGTCAATTAAATTACTGATTTCTTGGCCCGGCCAGTTAAATGACAGCCATAGACTGTTGGCTGGGCCATGCCGGGGATTACGAGATAGGGATTTACGAGAGATCTCTCGTAAATAGTAATTTTTTATTTTGAAGTTTGCCATAGAGCGTTTAATGGCCCGGTTGGGGAAATTACTCATTTCTTGGCCCGGCCAAGCCTACTGCAGGCAGAATTCAAACAAAATGAGACTAAAGCTCGCAGAGTTGCTTACCATTCCCATAGCCATCAGGCAAATGCTGCTGAAGATGTCTCTAGCAATCTTCCCGCTGAACAGGTGACCGCCCACATAAACTCGACGAATGCGGTGCATTCTAGCATAGGTGGCAATCTGGGGTATGATGCCAGAAGCCAGGGAGGCAACAACGGACGCGGCCAGATCCTCCTTGCTGAACTTGGCCTCTGCGATTAATGCGCGGCATGCGACAGTGTATTTATTCAATTTGCGTACCAGAGTTCAAAGACAGTTTTGATTCGGTGAATCTGTGTGACGGAACATTTAGACGGATTTGGACCCTAGACTAGTATAGTTCGTTACGTATATGGAACTTTGTAATCATCAGGAGCGAGGACATGGGTTTTTCGGGTCGGCCCATTTGACAGTCCCGTCCTCACCGTCGCACTCTGAGGCTTTGCCGAACGGGAACAAAGGCAGCTCAGGCGGCAGAGAGTGATACTCTGTGTTCTCGCCCATCGCGAAGATCTCGCCAACCTGGGTGTCCACATTGCCGCGGAAGCCCTTCTCAGCTAGCTGCATTAGCTCGTCGTAATTGTTTGTGCCGACAATTAGCTTAGACATTCCCAAGAAGCTCTTGCCGCCGAACATATTTACGCCGAGTACTTCAGTTGTAACGTCTTCGTTTAGCTGCGTGACGTTAAATTATCAGGCTTTTAATTTTAGATGGTTCTCATGGCCGTAATATTCTTCAGCACAGGGACCTATGTTTCATCTCTCCCCTGTCTCATCTCTCCCCTGTCTCATCTCTCCCCTGTCTCATCTCTCCCCTGTCTCATCTCTCCCCTGTCTAATCTCTATTTGTTGACTCCTGCCATACACTAATCGATTTGAAAGCGAATTCCATTTCTATCTTGCCTTGTTAAACGAGATCCCGGATCCACAGAAAGCAAAGATGGCTGGAAACTTTTTGCCATCGTTTTCAGGAAAGATGCTTTCCAGGCGTTGTTGCATCGCCTTGATCCAGTCCGGTGGCTCAGAATCGCGTTTCACGTCGCTCTTAGGATAGCAGAATACTTCCTCGTCGAAGTTGCTTAGCAGAAAGTGCGAGCCCTTCTGCTGACAGATGAATTCGTGTGCTGTCTGCACTCTGTGAGTTGAAAAAAATGCTTCGATTGTAAAGACGGAACTGTGTAGGATAAACTGTACAGAGGCAAAAACACTGAAACTTCCCCTAAATTGTTGTTACCCGACCCTTCAATGATTCTTCAGTAAGACATTTAGGGGTAAATAATAATAATAATAGTAATAATAATAATAATAGTAATTGCAGGAGGCCAGCTGGCTAGGGGCAATGGCACATCATTTGGTGTCATTTGACCCGCAGCCAGTGAGGAGGAAATTCTGCCCATTTCGCTGACTCCTGAGCACAAACTCACACAGATACCGTATGCAGGCACGCTCAAATAGGTATGTACATCTGCCCTGACTTTCTCATCAGGCAGTGTGCACTTTCACTGTGCCTTGGCCCTCAAGGGCGTAAATTGCACGACAAGACCCCAAGCCTTCTCTCCGTGGCTGCGCCCCCAAATGAATGCGGCCTCGCGGTGGAATCGAGCTCATGGACATCGGTGCGAGAGGCAAACGCGGCAAACCGCTCTGCCACTGGACCCCCTCATTTGGGGATTATCTGAATTTGAGAATTTCAGTTAATAGCCAAATTGACACCCACGGCTATGACTTCAGATAGCCTCATTGTCTAACTTGTCTATGTGGCAAATTACCATAGACATTTTAAACATTGTCTCCAACCTTCTTAATTCTGTAAATGGAGAAGTGCTGCTGAACAAAATAACAGCTGCTCACTCCATGTTCATCCGGCTCTCGATTTCATCTTTATGCTTTTCTCCGCCAACTCCCGTGGCGCGAATCCTCATGCCCTTGTCAAACTGGCCCTCCTCCTTAGCCCGAGCCGCTAGCCAGTCTAGAGCCTCTGAGAAGTCCTTGTTCTTGAACACAGCCAGCTCCAGCGACACATTCGATTCGTCGTTTGGCAGCGCCTTCACGTAGAGTAGCTTTGTTAGAGAACATCCTGGAGTTCAGAACAAACCTTTGAGTTAAAGTACAAATTTATCGTCGCTATTTAATTATACTAACAGAAACATTTAGCAAGCATCGGTTTTGATGTTTAAGTGCAGTTAGTTAAGCGCATGCCACTTAGGCGACACAAAACAGCCAGAACCATTAGAACCATGGCTAATATTTGTTGTATGTAAACAAAATGCATAATTTTCTGAATTTCTACTATATAAAAGCTAGGTTGTCAATTAGGTAAAAAACTTCTTAACAGTTTTTTTAACCTGCACGAAACGTAACATTAGTACGAGTATGGTTAGTGAACCAGGTAATGTCATATACGAGTAGAAGCTCATAGAGCAGTAAAATATGGAGCTGGAAACAGGTAATGAATAGTCTCGAAGCATAGTTCTATACCTATAACCACGTCAGAACCATCTTCATAATTATAAGGCGAGTTGATGGAGTTGCACTATATAGCTCAACGGTAAAAATTAATATTCTTACCTCTGTCCACACAGCCAAAAACATCTGGCGAATTCAGCAGATGCTTCGGAGTCACAATTCGCTTTAACGACAATGGCTCCATGCTTAAACTGTGCACGGAAGAAGCAAATGAAATTATATTAAAAAAAACTAGCAGAAATGCGAAACCCATGGACGGTCTCACTTAAAGAATTAAGCTATCTTTGCTTTAGCTTTCTTGATCAAGCGAGATAAGAAATAGATAGTGAAACTAACGAAACTCTAGCTCAGTTTTAAGCGCCCTAAGCTTTTTTAGTGGAACTTTCGTTTATACCGCAATAAAAATAATCAAGTATAAACTCACGTTGACTCACATGACATGGTGCCAGTAGGTAAAGCATTCAATAAAGATTCGACATATGCCATTGGTTTTATTCCTTGCTTAAAAAATTGCTTGCTAAACTGGCGAGCACGGCTGAACGAAAGAAGAGCAAGGGGTGGTAATTTCAAAAGGTAGCGCTGCTTCTTTGGACCTAAATGCAGCTGGCTGAAATGGCGCAGGGCGCCGCTACCACGAGGGCGCCACTACTAGGGGGGGGTGCCACTGCCAGGGGGCACCACATAATTTCGTCAGCCGATTAGGGGGAGACACGGCCCACCTTGCCTTCCCGGCTACCTGCCATACGTCTAAACGGCTTTGAAAGACGTGAGAGATAGAGATATAGAGCGATTCTGACAGTGAGCGATTCTGACAGAGCGATTCTGACAGAGCGATTCTGATAGAAAGCGATTCTGACAGAGCGATTCTGATAGAAAGCGATTCTGACAGAGCGATTCTGATAGAAAGCGATTCTGATAGAAAGCGATTCTGACAGAGCGATTCTGATAGAAAGCGATTCTGACAGAGCGATTCTGATAGAAAGCGATTCTAATAGAGAGCGATTCAAATAGAGAGCGATTCTAATAGAGAGCGATTCTAATAGAGAGCGATTCTAATAGAGAGCGATTCTAATAGAGAGCGATTCTAATAGAGAGCGATTCTAATAGAGAGCGATTCTAATAGAGAGCGATTCTAATAGAGAGCGATTCAAATAGAGAGCGATTCTAATAGAGAGCGATTCTAATAGAGAGCGATTCAAATAGAGAGCGATTCTAATAGAGAGCGATTCTAATAGAGAGCGATTCAAATAGAGAGCGATTCTGACAGAGAGCGATTCTGACAGAGCGATTCTGACAGAGATCGATTCTGACAGAGCGATTCTGACAGAGATCGATTCTGACAGTGAGCGATTCTGACAGTGAGCGATTCTGACAGTGAGCGATTCTGACAGTGAGCGATTCTGACAGTAAGCGATTCTGACAGAGATCGATTCTGACAGTGAGCGATTCTGACAGTGAGCGATTCTGACAGTGAGCGATTCTGACAGTGAGCGATTCTGACAGTGAGCGATTCTGACTGTGAGCGATTCTGACAGAGAGCGATTCTGACAGTGAGCGATTCTGACAGTGAGCGATTCTGACAGTGAGCGATTCTGACAGTGAGCGATTCTGACAGTGAGCGATTCTGACAGTGAGCGATTCTGACAGTGAGCGATTTTGACAGTGAGTGATTCTGTTAGAGAGCGATTCTGACAGTGAGCGATTCTCACAGATCGATTCTGATAGACAGCGACTCTGAAGGGAGAACGACTCTGAAGGGAGAGCGACTCTGAAGGGAGAGCGACTCTGAAGGGAGAGCGACTCTGAAGGGAGAGCGACTCTGAAGGGAGAGCGACTCTGAAGGGAGAGCGTCTCTGAAGGGAGAGCGACTCTGAAGGGAGAGCGACTCTGAAGGGAGAGCGACTATGAAGGGAGAGCGACTCTGAAGGGAGAGCGACTCTGAAGGGAGAGCGACTCTGAAGGGAGAGCGTCTCTGAAGGGAGAGCGACTCTGAAGGGAGAGCGACTCTGAAGGGAGAGCGACTATGAAGGGAGAGCGACTCTGAAGGGAGAGCGACTCTGAAGGGAGAGCGACTATGAAGGGAGAGCGACTCTGAAGGGAGAGCGACTCTGAAGGGAGAGCGTCTCTGAAGGGAGAGCGACTCTGAAGGGAGAGCGTCTCTGAAGGGAGAGCGACTCTGAAGGGAGAGCGACTCTGAAGGGAGAGCGACTCTGAAGGGAGAGCGACTCTGAAGGGAGAGCGACTCTGAAGGGAGAGCGACTCTGAAGGGAGAGCGACTCTGAAGGGAGAGCGACTCTGAAGGGAGAGCGACTATGAAGGGAGAGCGTCTCTGAAGGGAGAGCGACTCTGAAGGGAGAGCGACTCTGAAGGGAGAGCGACTATGAAGGGAGAGCGACTCTGAAGGGAGAGCGACTCTGAAGGGAGAGCGACTCTGAAGGGAGAGCGTCTCTGAAGGGAGAGCGACTCTGAAGGGAGAGCGACTCTGAAGGGAGAGCGACTATGAAGGGAGAGCGACTCTGAAGGGAGAGCGACTCTGAAGGGAGAGCGACTATGAAGGGAGAGCGACTCTGAAGGGAGAGCGACTCTGAAGGGAGAGCGTCTCTGAAGGGAGAGCGACTCTGAAGGGAGAGCGTCTCTGAAGGGAGAGCGACTCTGAAGGGAGAGCGACTCTGAAGGGAGAGCGACTATGAAGGGAGAGCGACTCTGAAGGGAGAGCGACTCTGAAGGGAGAGCGACTCTGAAGGGAGAGCGACTCTGAAGGGAGAGCGACTCTGAAGGGAGAGCGACTATGAAGGGAGAGCGACTCTGAAGGGAGAGCGACTCTGAAGGGAGAGCGACTCTGAAGGGAGAGCGACTATGAAGGGAGAGCGACTATGAAGGGAGAGCGTCTCTGAAGGGAGAGCGTCTCTGAAGGGAGAGCGTCTCTGAAGGGAGAGCGACTCTGAAGGGAGAGCGACTCTGAAGGGAGAGCGACTCTGAAGGGAGAGCGACTCTGACAGTAGTGATTCTGACAAAAATGTCTCTGACGATTTTGGCCTCTGCTTGAGAAACTTACAATTTTCTTTGAGCCCTAGATTTGCTTTCGGTTTATATTCGACGTATTAAACAAGACTAGGAGGCACAGCACAATAGTCTGAGTCCATGAGTAGCCAAGCCTTGGAAACTATTGTTCCCTGTTATAGTCGTAGTGAAGCGCAAGTTTGAGCTGCGAGCATTAAATTGCAACTCGAAGCTAAAGACACCAATGCGCTCACTGCCAAGCACGCTTCTGAACCAGAGCAATCCTTGATTCTAATTCTCGGAGTACATCCGTTTTTTCAATTTTCATCAGGATGTAAAATTTTAAATACATTAAATTATAGCTGCCGAGTGGCAGCGAATTAAAAATGACCAATTCTGGAACAGGACAGGCTAACCAAACATATTGGCTTTCCGGTCACCAGCGCCGCAAACTGCATAGTGGCTTCCAACTGACAAAGTACAACCCTAGAACGCGCGAATACTCGAAATTCAAAATTTGACATTTTCTTCCGAATAGTGAGACCTGAGAATAAGGAAGAATGCGCAAAAACAGCTAGCGGGTAACCATGACGATGCCATTGGGAGAAGTCTCCATTCGCGTGTGCGAAATAAATTCCCAACCCCATGCTACTTGTTTCTGCCCCCCCCTTTCATGCGCCACATAACTGGCCAGGCTTCTGGCCGCTGAGCGAGCCCGGTACCAAAGCTGAAGCTGCCCCTTTCGCCAGCGCAATTCCTGTTCTTGCTCTGCTCCACAGTCGATGCCTTTCTGTCTTCTCTCGCATGTGCGCACTGCGCACACACACTTCCAAGGCCCGCAACCCTCTGCCCCAATGCAGGCAAGCCGCCGCCCCCCCTTAGGACCGTGCGTGAAGCCACGGACAGTGAGATAACCCAGCCAGTGAGAGACCTCGGGGAGTGGGTGAGCGATGCGCCAACCCCCACCCGGGCCTTTCCCTGAAGACTGTTCTAAAAATAGAACCCACCGCCACCTCACCGCCCCTCTCCTTTCTCGATAGACCGTCAACCCACCCCCTCCACTGCTAGAGGCCGGGGCGCGCGAATTGAACCTTCCACCCCCTCCGGCCCCGACTGCCCCATGTTGGGCCTTTACCTTGTAGCCAAACTCTAGACCCAAAGCCTTGTCCCAGCGCCGCCACAAGCCACGGTCGCGACAGCTAGCCAAGACCCGCCCGGCCCCAGCTCCAGCCAAATTTCTTTCCGTTTCCCTTCGCTAGGTCTTGTTGGCCCCGCCGGGCGCGACTTTTACGGCGGCGGCAGTTGCGCGCAACAGCAACGCCGGCGCGGTACGAGTACGACGTGCGAGTTGGTCCGAAAGCATAGCCCAGGCAGGCTTGCTTAATATTTAAGAGGAAATATTTAAGAGAAGAGGCCGCTTCTGAGCTAGTTAACAAGAGAGAGCCCACAGTAGCTCTTTTTTAGGCTGGTCTGGTCTCCGGAGAAAAATTATTGTCGCAACATTTTTTACGATGTCGAAAGACTCGGTGCCGCTACAAGCGTCCGCTGATGCGGCAGCAGAGTCCGAGCTCAAACTGAATAGTTGGATGACGACCGTTCTAAATGTGATTGACAAACTGCGCGATAGGAAGGCCAGGCCAGATGTTGAGCGCATTTTTGTTATGGTAAAACCTATCCCAACTCGCAGTCTTGATTGTTCGTGACTTATCTTTTTTGTACATCAGACCATGAGAAATTAGCGATTATCACGCGCTGTGATTATTGTATACTAATTTTTGTTAGTCTAGAGTGCAGGCAGTAACTCCGACACCTGGTAATGGACTCGCGCAGTTTTTTTATGTTCGACTGATGCTGCGCCTATGGTTCCATGAACACTAAACCCTTTTCTACTTTAGTAATTGCTATAGTCTATGGCCGATAATGCTTGAATTAGCGATTTCTTCAAATAATTATTTTTCTCAGCTAAGAATCGATCCTAACTTGACTTAACCGACACTGTTTTAATAATCCTTAATCAACTAATCCTATTTAAAGGCTTGCCGTCAGCAGCAGCAGCAGCAGCAACAAGAATCCGGCATCGGTGGCTGCGAGTTGACCCGCGATGCGGTGTCCAGCATACTGCAGCGACTAGTGGAACAGCGCCAGGTGATGCGGGTGGAGTACAAAGGCTCGGTGTCCTACCGCAATGCATCCAGCTGGCACAGGCGCAAAGAGTTGGCCAGCGGTAGGAATAGCCCGGCAACCAGTCAGCGGGTGCTCACGGCTGCTCAAGACCTACCAGAAGGCACCAGTTTCACAGCGCAGCTATTGCACAGTCGGATGATGACGCAACAGCAGCAGCATCAGGCGCGTTGATTTAGATTTTTTTAGGCCTTTGACTCGCGAGCTCTTTGGCGGGACTCGAAAATTTCTGTTGAGCGGGACTTGAGGATTTTTCGGAGCGTGGCTTCAATAATTTTCTTGGAGTGACTTGATCGTTTTTTTGAGCGGAACTTGGGGATTTCCAGGAGCGGAACTTAGGGATTTCCAGGAGCGGGATTTAGAGATTTCTAGGAGCGGAACTTGGGGATTTCTAGGAGCGAGACTTGGGGATTTCTAGGAGCGGAACTTGGGGATTTCTAGGAGCGAGACTTGGGGATTTCCAGGAGCGGGATTTAGGGATTTCCAGGAGCGGAACTTGGGGATTTCTAGGAGCGAGACTTGGGGATTTCCAGGAGCGGGATTTAGGGATTTCCAGGAGCGGAACTTGGGGATTTCTGGGAGAGGAACTTGGGGATTTCCGGGAGAGGAACTTAGGGATTTCCAGGAGCGGTTACCTCAGGATTTTCTAGAACGGGACTTGAGGATATTCCAGAGCGGGACTTTAGGATTTTCCTGAGCTGAACATAGGGAATTTTTGCAGCGAGGCTTCAAGGATTTTCTAGAACGGGACTTGACGATTTTCTCGAGAGGGACTTTAGAATATTATAGAGCGGAACCTATAGGGATATTATATGGCGAGACTTGAGTTGAGGATTTCATACAGCAGGACTAGGGAATTTTTTTAAGCGGGACTTTAATATTTTTCAAGTTGGATTTCCTAGATTGGTACTGTACCATTTTCTTAAGCGGGACTTTGAAAAGAAATTTATAGCAGAACAAAACATGGATTTTTTAAAGCATGACGTAAGAAATCTCTGTAAGAGTTGAGCTTTAAGAATTTAGAATGGGATTTGTAGATGCGGTTATATAAAGCTGAACTTCGAATATCGAGAGTGCGTCATCATAGATGTAATCGTCGTCACTTTCAACCATCGTCCTTCTGCAGGCTGACGACGATCAGTCGACAATGTCGGCCGCCGATCTGGCCGAAGCGCTCGAACGCGAGGCCGCAGCCGGCCGCCTGTTCCGCGTGGGCCCCAGCCGCTACCAGCTTGATCTGGACGGCTCAAAGCGGGACGCAGCGCTTCGGCGCAGAAAAGAGCGCCTGCAGCTGGCCAAGGGGCGTCGGGCAGCAGCCGTCGCCGCCGCTGCCGCTGCAGCCAACTCGACGTCCAAACTTGTCATAGTCGACCTGGACATCGAGCAATCCGTCGCTGATAGCAGCCGTCGAAGTAATAAGGATTCTTCTCATCGCGAGGCCGACGATGGCTCGGAGTTCCTGCCTCCGCCCAGCAAACGAGGCTCGGCGCAGGACCTCCGGCTCAGCGGCAGCCACCGTCGACGTCGCCGACGCGGCAACAACAACCCGAAGGTGCCAACGTCGGCTTCGTCAGCCTCCGCTTCGTCTTCATCAATCGACGCCGGCGTCGGTGTCAGCGTCGGCATCGGCGCCTCGGCCGACGTCTGCGACTTTTGCCAGTCGCCGCCGGCCGCTAATCGAATGGGCGTCCCGGAGCGAATGCTGAGGTGCCGCGACTGCGCGCACAAGGTTCGCGGAATCACTGGGCGTTTGTTCGGGTTTTGTGCCATTTTCTAATCCACATGCCATTTTCTAATCGACATGTCATTTTCTAATTGATATGCCATTTTCTAATCCACGTGCCATTTTATAATCCACATGCCATTTTCTAATCCACGTGCCATTTTCTAATCCTATAATCTATGAATTCGGTCTTCATAAGCTGATGAAGTCACACTCCTCCAACCGCCAGGCTCACCCAAGTTGCATGCAGTACAGTTCTGAATTGGCTCAACGCGCCTGCCAGTCGCCGTGGCAATGCTCCGAGTGCAAGACCTGCTGCGTGTGCAGCGGCAGCGGCGACCCAGAGCTCATGCTTATCTGTGACGCCTGCGACAAGGGCTACCATGTTAGCTGCCACCGGCCCCGGGTCAGCCAGAGACCGGCCAGCGATGCTAAATGGGTCTGCAGCCACTGCCGCGATGAAGATGAAGCTGCGGCTACTCATGACGGGTCTGTTTGTAGCTATCATATGAGTCCTAAATCCTAAATACGAGTTAGCTATGCTAATTAGACAATTTATTAATGATTTAGCAGGCTGTATCGAAAAAAGAGCCCCACATATATAAGAAGAGTATATACTGCAGGAGGGCTGTGGCACTCATTTGGTGACACCAGACCCGCAGCCAGCGAGGAGGCAGTTCTGCCCATTTCGCTGACTCCTGAGCACACACGCACACAGATACTGTAAGCAGGCACGCACTCACACCGTGTGTACATCTGCAATGACTTTCTCATCGTCCGTCAGGCAGTGTACACTTTCATCGTGCCTTGGAGGTTGGCGCTCAAGGGCATGAATTGCACTACAAGCCCCCAAGCCTTCTCTTCCGCGGCTGCGCCCTAAATAAGAATGTGGGCAAACGCGTTAGACAGCTCTGCTACTCACCTGTCCCCCAGGGCCAGCACATGTATCCACGAATAATTCTGTAATTATTTTAGATCTGATTCCATGCAGCAGCAGCAGCAGCAGCAGCAGCTCGTTAAGCCTCAGACTGGAGACGCGAGCCAGTGGAGCATCGCCCAGGTCCGCTGCTGGCTGCAGAACGAAGGCTTTCCATTGGCTGCCCAGGCATTTGTTGAACAGGAGATTGACGGTGCCTCACTGATGCTGATGAAGCGCATGGATGTGCTCACCGGACTAGGCCTTAGGCTTGGCCCGGCTGTCAAGGTGTTCGAGAAGATCAGCCGACTGCAGTGCCGCTGCCGCACTCTTCTGCAAGTCAAGTGAGTCAGCGAGCTCTGTGCACTGACCCTCAGTCACTCTGTGCACTGACCCTCAGTCACTCTGTGCACTGACCCTCAGTCACTCTGTGCACTGACCCTCAGTCACTCTGTGCACTGACCCTCAGTCACTCTGTGCACTGACCCTCAGTCACTCTGTGCACTGACCCTCAGTCACTCTGTGCACTGACCCTCAGTCACTCTGTGCACTGACCCTCAGTCACTCTGTGCACTGACCCTCAGTCACTCTGTGCACTGACCCTCAGTCACTCTGTGCACTGACCCTCAGTCACTCTGTGCACTGACCCTCAGTCACTCTGTGCACTGACCCTCAGTCACTCTGTGCACTGACCCTCAGTCACTCTGTGCACTGACCCTCAGTCACTCTGTGCACTGACCCTCAGTCACTCTGTGCACTGACCCTCAGTCACTCTGTGCACTGACCCTCAGTCACTCTGTGCACTGACCCTCAGTCACTCTTCAGTCACTTTAAGTCACCCTCAGTCACGTTAACTCACTATTAGTCACTCTCAGCGAGCCTCTTTTCACTCGGTGCCTGAACTAATTTCAGGCAATCTGATGGTGGAGCAGCTTCGCGTTACTGACAATTTCACCATGGATTGCATGACCTTCAGCTGGCTTTTGAGAGCCAGCCGTTCTGAAGCTTGTTTTGCTGATTCTCTTAAGAACTTGAGACAAAAATTAAAGAATTATCTCGGATAGCAATATTTTCTTGCATGATCTTATTTAATGTGTTCTTTAATAGCAGGCCTTCTATGTTAAATTCACGTCTACCTATGTAACTAAAAACAGTTCTACTTTATATTCGGATGCATGCCTATGTATTATATAAATAGTTTTCTCAACGAGCTACTAAAAGTAGGCATGCATGTTGATGTTATTAGGAAATACATCCTACCATGAATGTACATTACTTCCAGTTATCCGGGCCTTGTTCGACTGTGCAGTTTGAAAGCAATATTGTGATTTAAACAAATAGCTATTTATGTTACCAATAGTCGAATGCATTATTCAAAATCTAATCCAATATATAACACTTTCAATTCCATGTATATTCGGTCATTGACTTTTTGTAATTGTTGTCTGGTCTTTAGAACAGCTACTACACAATGGGATTATAATTCCAACTTTATCCACCCATTTGAATGCTGTCATATTTTTGAGAATCATTTTTTCATACAATTTCGCAATGCGTATAGTACAACGTAGTTGTAGCCGGAGAGTTTCTGCTGCTGCAATATAATTTGCTTCTTAATTACTGGATTCGCTTTGCTTATGCTATACGGAAATGCTGTAATATCTTCACGCCTGCATGCAGTCAGCTTAAAGCATACACTTTCATGTGCAAAAAAAACAAAAAATATTTTAGAATCAATTGTTTTCGTATAAAAAATACATTGATTTGATAGCCAATAAAATGTCATTAATTTGCCACAATGCTTGAAACAGTTTTATTTCAACTACTATTACTTATAAAAGACGAACAACCGAGCATACATCCCTTTTGGTGAAAACTCAAATGTATCTATAGTAATGATTAATAGAAAATGAATTCTTAATCCAAGTTAACAAACGTTCTTTTTGGAAAACATTGATTGGACAAACATGAATGTAGATTAAAATGGGTTCGGAATACATGTGGTTAAACATATTAGCACATTATTACCAAAATTAATTTTTTCAGTCATTACTGCTAAATTATTCTATTTTTTCGACAGCATTTCTTATTGACATTAAGTTTTTGCTATTAAAACCTTGCATTTTTCCGTCCGAAACAACGGTGTTAGTGTTATTCTGATGTCATTATAAACAAATTCAGGATTATGAGAATTGTATATATTTTTCGTAAGCTTGCAACTATCAGGTAACGGGTACTAGTTATTTATTTTTTTAGTTTCATCAAGCAAGCTTACTTAATTGTTTATGAATGCTTTATCGCGGAAAAGCTATAACTTTTAGTTTCCTTAAATGTATCGAAATATCCTGTCGCTTACTTCTATCGGGTAGTTTTAATAATTTTTCCTACATCTAGAAACTATTTACATGTTTTTTCTGAAAAACCTAAATAATAGCGTTTTTTGCGTAGCTAATAATTAAGCTAATAAAATAATTGTAAGTAATCATTTTGCTGAGCAGTTAGTCATGCAAAACAATATTTGTTTTGTATTAATAATTCAAATGTGTTCGCAAACGTATTAAGCATATAAACATACAAAAAATTATAACAGAGACAAAACTTATTTAGAACTCCCAGCTTTCATGCTTATACTTTACTGTGAATAAATTCATAGATTTGGCCAGTTTGTATCAATTCTTTTAATAATAATTCAACTGGTATTTTCAAAATGTGTCAGGAAAAAGTGTATAATTTACCTTAATACCTTATTACGTATATTTAACTTAAAATATTTGTTAAGCCTTTTCTGTTACCATGCATGATTAAGTTTAGAAAACTTTTTACTGTGCAAGTGAATGTAAAAACAATATGGTAACATTTAAAATGACAGAAATTATGACTAAATTGTTTCAAAGAAGTCCATAGCGTGTCAAAAACAAAGCCTAGTAACTTAATAAACTTCAAACACATGCATTGCAGCAGTTAGGAAAATGCTGACTACCTGCCTAAAGCCAGTGGTTTTGCACCACCACGAGGTGCCAGGCCACTTCAAGGAGGTCTTCATCCTCTCCGGATATCGACCAGTCTGCGGCTCAGTCATCCAGTGCATCCGAAGCATCTTCAGTTGGAATAACGAAACTCTAAACGTTTGGAGCCACCTTATTGGCTCCATTGCATTTATATCTATGGCCGTAACAGCCTACCGCGAGAACGGCTGCTCCGACCCCGACACCTGGCCGCTCTACCTGTTCCTCCTGGCCTCAGTGCTCTACCCCCTGGCCTCCGCCCTGGCCCACATGTTCAACGTGCTCTCCCGCGAGGCTCGCGACGTCTGCTTCTTCATCGACTACGCCGCCATCGCCTTCTACGGCCATTGCGCCACCTGCGCCTACGCAACTTACTCCCTGCCCAGCCAGATGATGTCGCCGACGCCGCAGCTGCTACTGCTGGCTGCGTCAACCGTCACCGCAGTCTGGGGCGTCTGGACCTCCTGCAAGACCAGGTTCATGCCCAGGTCAGGCGACCGGCATTGACATTAAAATTCTGGGAATGCAGTTTCTAGATTCAACGAGTTAAATCTTAAATCCCTGAGAGCACACACACAATTGTGTACATCTCATGTCCAGACTTTCTCATCGTCAGCTAGCCAGTGTACACTCTCACTCACCGTGACTCACTCTCCTACTCCAAGGTCTCTTAGCCGCCAGGCTCTTCGCTTGTCCGGCTTCGTTCTGGCCTACCTTATCGCCAACCTGCCGGTGCTGGCGCGGCTGATCGCCGCCGCAGCCGCTGCAGCCAACAACGAAGAAGGTCTGGCCGAGTCTCTGCCTTACTGGCGCCGTCAGCTCTGGCTGGTGCTAGCGATGGCCTTTCTGTATCTCACCCATCTGCCAGAGCGACTGTGGCCTGGGGCGTTTGACATTGTGGGCCATTCGCACCAGCTGTTCCACCTGGCCGGCTGCATGGGCACCGCCGACCAGATCACCGCCCTGCGCTTCGACCTGCGCGACCGGCGCCGGTTTTTGTCGACCTCGTCAGCCCCGCCGCTGCCCTGGCCGCCGATGCTGCTCAGTGCGGGCCTCGTGGCCGTCAGCGCATTCGTCATCGTGCTGCGTTACAGCCTTCGAGTTCGACAACGGAAACTGGAAGGCAAAATGCCGTAGAACTGCGGAGCGGCAGATCTTCCGGTCTGATTTATTCTACTTGTTTTTTAATCAATCAAGTCTGTGCTATCTGAACCACCCGATTTGTTAAAGTCTGACCCACCTAACTAGTCAAAGACTGATCCACCTAATAGGTCAAAGTCTGACCCACCTGTCTAGTCTGACCCACCCGTCTAGTCTGACACACCTGACTAGTCTGACCCACCTGACCAGTCTGACACACCTGTCTAGCCTGACCCACCTGTCTAGTCTGACCCACCTGTCTAGTCTGACACACCTGACCAGTCTGACCCATCTGATTAGGCAAAGTCTGTGCTATCTGACCGGTCCCAACCTGACCCACCAGATTATTCCTAATCTGACCCACCAGATTATTCCTAATCTGACCCACCAGATTATTCCTAATCTGACCCACCAGATTATTCCTAATCTGACCCACCAGATTATTCCTAATCTGACCCACCAGATTATTCCTAATCTGACCCACCAGATTATTCCTAATCTGACCCACCAGATTATTCCTAATCTGACCCACCAGATTATTCCTAATCTGACCCACCAGATTACTCCCAGTCAGATTTACCTACCAGTCTGGGTACAGTTTTGAAGTTGTTCGTCAGCTGTTAAGTCGTATTTATTTTCGAGCTACGGTTTTGTGGCTATTAATTTCAAAGTGCAAAAGCAGATTTTTGATGCTTGTGTTTTTGTTATAAGAAATCTCATGAAGTTTTTATCCAAAAATTTAAGAGCGCAACTATTCAGAACTTTTATCGCATCCATATTCTTAGAAATAGTGCTCAAATCACGTGTAATAATCCTCAGTCCGAGCGAAACTCAATATCCGATAAAAACTACCAAACTCTGTTTAAAGTCTATATTTTAATTCTGTTGCATCCAGCAATGCAATTACAGTAGTTTAGGCAAACTTTATTTGCTGTTTTTAACTTTTGTTATACTATTTCCTTGCTTTCTAGGAATAGCAACGTAGAGTCGAAATTTTAATGTGGGAAATTATCGCATTCCTTCTGTCACGATTTTTACTTTTTGTTTTAGTCGTCTAGCAAAGACGGAATTTGAAATTAACGCGTTTCACGCAATCACCAAAACTGCAAGCTTTTTTATTTGCTTTTCATGGCTGTCAGATTCAAACAGTCACATAATTTGCAAACTTCTCGAAAATACTTCGAAAATACTAGGAAAATACTTCGGAATATACATTTTTATTGCAGCCAATTCGCAGACTTGTTAGTTTTTTCTCGTTTTATTGATGCTTTCCAGAACATTTATTGGAATCATTTTTATATGATGAGTCGCTGCTCCTAAAATAGAATAAAAGCACAACTTATCACCATGCTAATAAGACTTCTGCTTAGACCTATAGCAGATAAGGCAATCGCTTTCCAATACTAATTTTTTGGGGATTTGATTTGTGACTATTGGGATTTCAGAGAGTTGGGATTTGAGAGAGTTGGGATTTCAGAGAGTTGGGATTTGAGGGGGTTGAGATTTCACAGAGTTGGGATTTCAGAGAGTTGAGACTACAGAGAGTTGAGACTTCAGAGAGTTGGGATTTGAGAGGGTTGGGATTTCACAGAGTTGGGATTACAGTGATTTGGGATTTCAGAGAATTGGGATTACAGTGATTTGGGATTTCAGAGAGTTGGGATTTCACAGAGTTGGGATTTCAGAGAGTTGGGATTACAGAGAGTTGGGATTTGAGAGAGTTGGGATTTCACAGAGTTGGGATTTCAGAGAGTTGGGATTTCAGAGAGTTGAGATTTCAGAGAGTTGGGATTTGAGAGAGTTGGGATTTCAGAGAGTTGAGACTTCAGAGAGTTGGGATTTCAGAGAGTTGGGATTTCAGAGAGTTCAGAGAGTTGGGATTTCAGAGAGTTGGGATTTCAGAGAGTTGAGATTTCAGAGAGTTGGGATTTCAGAGAGTTGGGATTTCAGAGAGTTGGGATTTCAGAGAGTTGAGACTTCAGAGAGTTGGGATTTCAGAGAGTTGGGATTTCAGAGAGTTGGGATTTCAGAGAGTTGAGACTTCAGAGAGTTGGGATTTCAGAGAGTTGGGATTTCAGAGAGTTGGGATTTCAGAGAGTTGAGACTTCAGAGAGTTGGGATTTCAGAGAGTTGGGATTTCACAGAGTTGGGATTTCAGAGAGTTGGGATTTCAGAGAGTTGAGACTTCAGAGAGTTGGGATTTCAGAGAGTTGGGATTTCAGAGAGTTGGGATTTCAGGGACACGGGATTGGCTAGTCTCTCAGCGCATGATCTAATTGTCATATTGGACAGCTTCCCGTCGAACTTGGAATTCGTCACAATATAGTGCAATACAATTATAAGCTGCCCGCGGTCCCACCACGCGTCCTCAATATCCCTCCTCCATTGAGAGTTGGCAAATTATATTATTACTTTTCCCTCCCAGAAATTTTTGAGGGCGCATTTTACCAGCCTTGCTCAAGGGTCCGTTGAGCACGAGTTGCTGGTCCCTCACTAATGCCGGCTGCCTATTTCTGCTTTTCTACACCTCAAAGTCTGAGCCGGTCGCCCACGCGCGCATGTGTCAGCGCGGGCGGCTCATAATTGACTGCGGACAGAGGGTCGCGTCCTTCTTTGCCAGGCGTAACCAATGGCAACGGGAGATGCACGGCGGAGGAGAGGCAAGGAGAAGAGAGAGGGAGAGTCGTATTGTGACTCTGTCTGCACTTCTCTACATACTGCTGAGCTAAACAGTCTTTGAAAGCAGATTTGCTAGTCAGTTTTTATTAGAAACCTGTATGGCCACGATGAACCACTTCTGTGACCAGTTTGCCATACTGAACAAGGACTGAAGTTCATTCTGAACTTCACAAAGGTACGAAGGCAACTTCTGAACTGAAGTTCATATCTGAACTAAGACTAAAGTTCATTCTGAACTAAGACTAAAGTCCATTCTGAATTAAGACTAAAGTCCATTCTGAACTAAGACTAAAGTTCATTCTGAACTGGGAATGAAGTTCATTCTGAACTGAAGTTCATTCTGAACTGAAGTTCATTCTGAACTGAAGTTCATTCTGAACTGAAGTTCATTCTGAACTGAAGTTCATTCTGAACTGGGAATGAAGTTCATTCTGAACTGGGAATGAAGTTCATTCTGAACTGAAGTTCATTCTGAACTGAAGTTCATTCTGAACTGAAGTTCATTCTGAACTTCACGAAGGTACGAAGGCAACTTCTGAACTGAAGTTCATATCTGAACTAAGACTAAAGTTCATTCTGAACTAAGACTAAAGTCCATTCTGAACTAAGACTGAAGTCCATCCTGAACTAAGACTAAAGTCCATTCTGAACTAAGACTGAAGTTCATTCTGAACTGGGACTAAACTTCGTACCTATGAAGCGATAAAATATCAACTTTGAAACAATACAATCGTAAACAGGCTAATTATGATTTTTCCGTTTCGAGTGCGACTAAAAAAAGTAAAGCAGCTCTGATACAGCAAGCGATGACATCTCAGCTGTAGGGCGCAGCTGTAGGGAATGTTCTCAAGGGTGGTCTCAAACACGCCTTGTCAAGCAATCGTTCCTCCTCATCCATCAACAGTCTTCACGAGCAGGTGAGCAGGGCACGCCTCACAAACAATGTTTTTTTCAAGTGCGCTTCACAGCTTTATCCGGAAACATGAGCTAAAACTAGGCCTGCGGGAGGACACGGGATCTAAGAGGGATTTGAGCTCATCGAAGCAGGCGCAACTGCCTGCATTGACTATAGGGAAAGATGTACTTGTACTTTTAAAAGTGGACAAAAAAACTTTGCCATCATGCTGCTTGTGAGTCCCAAAAGTAGGGTTCATTAGCTTCGAGCAGTGTTCTCAAACCAGTGTGCAGTGTTCTCAAACCAGTGTGCAGTGTTCTCAAACCAGTGTGCAGTGTTCTCAAACCAGTGTGCAATGTTCTCAAAACAGTGAGCAGTGAGCAGTATTTCAAACCATTGAGCAGTGCGCAGTGTGCGGTGAACACTGCTCATTGTTTTGGTAACACTGCTTACTGGCATGAGAACACTCAATTGTTTGAGAACACTTCTAATTTTTTAGAACAAAGCTTATTCGTTCTCAAACCAGTTTCTCAAAGTTGCATCGCTTCGGGAGTCTTATCTTGTATGTTTAGTAGACATGCCGTGTATTTATAAATCTGCAAATCGCAGTTAGTTTCTCTCACTGCCCAATAAGGTATGTAGCTACTAATCGGTCTCTAGGTTGTTTTGAGAATGCTTAGCGAATGGCTTAGTGTCAACCGCATGCTCCGAATGCCGTGAGCTCCAAAACCACCGATCCGTGCTCAGCGTCCGTGTTGCCACCGGTCAGAAGCCGACGCCGCCGCAGAAGGAGCCGGCGCCGCCGCCGGTGTAGCCGAAAAAGAGCCCGGTGCCTCCGCCACTGAAGCCGCCGCCGCCGCCGCCGCCGCCGCCGCCGCCGCCGCCGCCGCCGCCGAAACCGCCGACGGCAGCGACGTTGCTCTGGCCGGCTAGGCCACCGATCCAGCCCTCGGCGCGACTGCCACCCCTGCAGTGTGACATTTAATCTAAGCTTATACTAATCATGTCTCAACTACTCTACTATAAGTAGAAATGATTGATTTTTTTCAAGAAAATATGCTCGAAACGAAGATGTAATAAATAAGAAAAATTTAGCACGAGGGCTGCGAGCAATGCCACATAATTTGGTGATATTAGACCCTCAGCCAGCGAAGAGGCGATTCGGCTTATTTCGCTGACTCCTGAGCACACGCGCACACAGATACGGTACGAAGGCGCTTGCTCACACAGGTGTGTACATCTGCCCTGACTTTCTCATCGTCAGGCAGGGTACACTCTCACTGTGCCTTGGAGGTTGACCTTCAAAGGCGTAAATTGCACGACAAGCCCCCAAGCCTTCTCTCCGCGGCTGCGCCCCAAATGAATGTGGTCCTCGCCGTGAAGTCGTGCTCAGGGACATTAGTGCGAGAGGTAAGCCTGATAACCACTCTGCCACCGAGCCCCCTAACGTATATGCAACAAACAGAGGTGTCACCTGTCCCCATGGTAGGCATTTCTCCGCGTCATGTTAGCCATGCCGAGCCAGCCGGCCCCGGGTCCTCCGTGATAATTCCCCAGGGAGGTGTTGGTGAAGCCCGGCTGCCCGTTGGCGCCTCCGAAACCGGTGTAGCTGCTGCTGACTGGCAGCGAGTCGGTG
This sequence comes from Macrostomum hystrix, assembly GCA_950097015.1. NCBI lineage: Eukaryota > Metazoa > Platyhelminthes > Macrostomidae > Macrostomum > Macrostomum hystrix. Next base: position 9,491,689 of record CATNEN010000039.1, on the reverse strand, counting down.
CCGTTGCTGCACGCCTGGCCCGCAATGCCTTCAAGGACAGATGGGGGCATGTGGACTGGTTTAATACTCGCAACAGTATTACGATATCAATAACTGCACGCCCCTAACCAGTTCCCACCTGGCGTCCGTCGCCGCCGCCGCCTCCAGCGGCCACCAGTAGCCAATTGTCAGCCGTCCGGTACACGAAGCTACCACCGCCGCCACCAGAGGCAGCGTTCGATTGATCCTGGGAGGCCGTCCCGCCGGCCTGGCCGACAACGATCGACAGTTCAGTGCCGGCAGAGAGGCTGAAGTTGCCAACCAATGAGGCGCCGCGGCCGCCATAGAAGATAGGCGACAAAATGGGGCAGGCGCTGCCGCCGCGAGCGCCGAGCGCAAAGATCCGATAGCAACCGCTGGTGTCAACCAGGTGAGACTGCACGGTGCCCGCTCTGCCGGTCTGGGTGTCTGCTCGGATGGATGGCAGGAAGGAAAGAAGGAAGGAAGGAAGGAGGGAAGGAAGGAAGGAAGGAAGGAAGGAAGGAAAGAAGGAAGGCAGGAAGGAAGGAAGGAAGGAAGGAAGGAAGGAAGGAAGGAAGGAAGGAAGGAAGGAAGGAAGGAAGGAAGGAAGGAAGGAAGGAAGGAGAGAAGGAAGGAAGGAGGGAAGGAAGGAAGGAAGGAAGGAAAGAAGGAAGGCAGGAAGGAAGGAAGGAAGGAAGGAAGGAAGGAAGGAAGGAAGGAAGGAAGGAAGGAAGGAAGGAAGGAAGTAGAGAAGGAAGGAAGGAGGGAAGGAAGGAAGGAAGGAAGGAAGGCAGGAAGGAAGGAAGGAGGGAAGGAAGGAAGGAAGGAAGGAAGGAAGGAAGGAAGGAAGGAAGGAAGGAAGGAGAGAAGGAAGGAAGGAGGGAAGGAAGGAAGGAAGGAAGGAAGGAAGGAAGGAAGGAAGGCAGGAAGGAAGGAAGGAAGGAAGGAAGGAAGGCAGGAAGGAAGGAAGGAAGGAAGGAAGGAAGGCAGGAAGGAAGGAAGGAAGGAGGGAAGGAAGGAAGGAAGGAAGGAAGGAAGGAAAGAAGGAAGGCAGGAACAAAATCAACTGTAAAACTGCATCTGATAAGTGCCAGAAACATACCTTGATTTAACTGTACCAAATCTTTAGTTCCATGAAACGCCTAGAAAAAACCAAAAGCTCGCCATCAGGTATACTCGTGAGGCTCGCTCGTCGCAGATGTTACAGGATGAGCAGTTCGGTCGCCTCACCAGAGGAGCTACCAAGCCAGGCTATCGACCTGCCAGACGCCAGACACCGCTTGCAGCACCATGCTGCCTACTAATAGTAGTCAGCCAACAATATCCTGTGACTGCAAAGCGCTCCATAAGTCGAGGCATCCAATCAGAATTCAGGCAGCTCGGCGCTGGCAGAGGAATGGCTGAGACCAACGTCTTGTGGGCTTATTTTCAGAGACATCAAACATTTCTACCGCACAGTTTCGACTCGTGAACTTGATGCACCTTCAATTCAGCTTGTTTGTTGCAGCTGGAGAAGGCAGGAAAGTCAGCAACACCTGAACAGGAAACTTTTAGTAGAAAACTGATTTCACAAAACACTCCGCAACACTGATTGACAGCGAAGCCACGACTCACCATGGCGGTCAGAAGCGGCGTTGCTGCCTTGCTGAGCTGCGGTCTGGCCATTGCAGCAGCACTGCTCACTTCAGCTGCTGAGAACCAGCTCAGGTCAGATAAGGGCTTCCACCTGCGGGTAGGAAGGAAGGCAGGAAGGAAGGAAGGAAGGAGGGAAGGAAGGAAGGAAGGAAGGAAGGAAGGCAGGAAGGCAGGAAGGAAGGCAGGAAGAAAGGAAGGAAGGCAGGAAGGAAGGAAGGAAGGAAGGCAGGAAGGCAGGAAGGAAGGCAGGAAGGAAGGAAGGAAGGCAGGAAGGAAGGAAGGAAGGAAGGAAGGGAGGAAGGAAGGAAGGAGGGAAGGAAGGAAGGAAGGAGGGAAGGAAGGAAGGGAGGAAGGAAGGAAGGAAGGAAGGAAAGAAGGAAGGCAGGAAGGAAGGAAGGAAGGAAGGAAGGAAGGAAGGCAGGAAGGAAGGAAGGAAGGAAGGAAGGAAGGAAGGCAGGAAGGAAGGAAGGGAGGAAGGAAGGAAGGAAGGAAGGCAGGAAGGAAGGAAGGAAGGAAGGAGGGAAGGAAGGATGGAGGGAACGAAGGAAGGAAGGAAGGAAGGAGGGAAGGAAGGAAGGAAGGAGGGAAGGAAGGAAGGAAGGAAGGAAGGAAGGAAGGGAGGAAGGAAGGAAGGAGGGAAGGAAGGAAGGAAGGAAGGAAGGAAGGAAGGAAGGAAGGAAGGAGGGAACGAAGGAAGGAAGGAAGGAGGGAAGGAAGGAAGGAAGGAAGGAAGGAAGGAAGGGAGGAAGGAAGGAAGGAGGGAAGGAAGGAAGGAAGGAAGGAAGGAAGGAAGGAAGGAAGGAAGGAGGGAAGGAAGGAAGGAAGGAGGGTAGGTTTTGTTATTTTCGTCAAAGTCCTTCCTGCGAACCCGCAGAATCGGGCACAACAATGAAACGATGCGTGATTTCGTTGCGAGAATCTTTGAAAACTATGACAAATCGCTGCCGCCTTCGATGTACACAGGTGAGCGCAACATGTGCACAGTTCGCCCTATTGAGAACCCGAATACGAATCCGAAACCGAAACAATAACTGAATGTGTTTGTATTTTCAGGCACAATGGTGAAAGTGCTCGTGAGCACAATGATTCACTCCATCAGTGGGGTGAACGAGAGGTCAATGGTGAGCAGCCTCGACTGTACTTTATAAAATCGAGTATATTAATCAAGTTTTGTTAGCTTTTTCTCAAATTTATAAGCGTTATAAACATGGTGAGATGGTCGGATTTGTTGGCATGCTGGCTACTTACATGATCAAATTCAATTGTGCTGTGTGAAAATGTAACCGCTTTATCTTAACGAGTTGCAGGTTCTCTTTCCACCAAACTCATCGTGGTATGCCATATAGAATACGTAATAAAGAGCTGCCATATGCAACTAAATTTTTGCTTGGGAAATCTCGGTTTCCTACTAACTTTATTATTATACGTCATTTTTAAATAGCTTGGGTCGCTAAGCTTCCAATAATTCTGTCGCAAGCTGCTAAGCTACCAAAATTTTCTGAGTCGGTTCTAGGGAAATTCAGGTTGCTAAGCTACCAACTTTATTGCATCATTTAAAAATAGCCCGAGTTGATACCAAGCTACCAAGAATTCAGTGTCGTTAGTAGGGAAATCTCAGTTGCTAAGCTACCAAGATTTCAGTGTGGTTACTAGGGAAATCTCAGTTGCTAAGCTACCAAGAATTCAGTGTCGTTACTAGGGAAATCTCAGTTGCTAAGCTACCAAGATTTAAGTGTGGTTGCTAGGGAAATCTCAGTTGCTAAGCTACCAAGATTTAAGTGTGGTTACTAGGGAAATCTCAGTTGCTAAGCTACCAAGAATTCAGTGTCGTTACTAGGGAAATCTCAGTTGCTAAGCTACCAAGATTTAAGTGTGGTTACTAGGTAAATAATCTCAGTTGCTAAGCTACCAAGATTTAAGTGTGGTTACTAGGGAAATCTCAGTTGCTAAGCTACCAAGATTTAAGTGTGGTTACTAGGTAAATAATCTCAGTTGCTAAGCTACCAAGATTTAAGTGTCGTTACTAGGGAAATCTCAGTTGCTAAGCTACCAAGATTTAAGTGTGGTTACTAGGTAAATAATCTCAGTTGCTAAGCTACCAAGATTTAAGTGTCGTTACTAGGGAAATCTCAGTTGCTAAGCTACCAAGAATTCAGTGTCGTTACTAGGGAAATCTCAGTTGCTAAGCTACCAAGATTTAAGTGTGGTTACTAGGTAAATAATCTCAGTTGCTAAGCTACCAAGATTTAAGTGTGGTTTCTAGGGAAATCTCAGTTGCTAAGCTACCAAGATTTAAGTGTGGTTACTAGGTAAATAATCTCAGTTGCTAAGCTACCAAGATTTAAGTGTGGTTACTAGGGAAATCTCAGTTGCTAAGCTACCAAGAATTCAGTGTCGTTACTAGGGAAATCTCAATTGCTAAGCTACCAAGATTTAAGTGTGGTTACTAGGGAAATAATCTCAGTTGCTAAGCTACCAAGATTTAAGTGTGGTTACTAGGGAAATCTCAGTTGCTAAGCTACCAAGATTTAAGTGTGGTTACTAGGGAAATAAT